>MUZC01004579.1:467874-527302 GCA_002072015.1 Radix auricularia | reverse complement strand
TGCCAGTCAGTATGTGAGACCTGACCGGAGACTTTATGCCAGTCAGTATGTGAGACCAGACCGGAGACTTTATGCCAGTCAGTATGTGAGACCTGACCGGAGACTTAAAGCCAGCGTATCGTATCCCACACTGAGATATTTTAAGTTTAAACATAGTTGATGACTAAATAAACAGTTTGATGTCTAAATAAACAGTTTGATGACGCCTTGAACAGATTTGCCCAGCATTATTTATACATATTCAAACTGAATAACATCTTAATGGCCTCATGGACATATGCTCGACCTTGCCTTACCATTTAAATTGTACAGAGTAGGACCAACATTCTCGACAAAGATTTCTGTTAAGAAAATGTACTAATTTCAAGCGGGCCATTGTGTTACTCTTACTCGTTATTATATTATTCTGTACAACAATTTATGGTTAAAACCTATATCTCCGACCGGGCCGACCTTATCGGCGGCCATCCAAACCCTAAAATCTTCAATTTTCATAAATTCTAAAGCTATACCTAACCCAAACCCTAAAAATCTTCAATTTTCATAAATTCTAAAGCTATACCTAACCCAAACCCTAAAAAATCGGAAGAGACGCGACGCTCCGGTCGGAGATATAGGTTTTAGCCCAATTTATTTCATTTTGCTATATGCGGCAATTTACAAGACACGTCTCAGCCAGCGCCACCAACAAGTTTGAAGAATCTCTCCCATCGTACTTAAACCATAACAATAACAAAACGTAAACAAACAGAAACTTCCCTAAAGCGAGGCGACAGTCTAAATATGGGTCAAAGTTAAATATACCGGAAGTGAGTCTAACCCTAAATATAGCTCTTGTGTTACAGTTATAGAAACAACTGCACTGCGCAAAGGTGAAAGTAGGTCGTGGTTGATATCTGTCGTAACTAAGGACACAGCAGTGGCGTAGTCAGGTATAGTGGGGTGCGGAAAGGCGGAGCCCGATGGTTGCCACTTTCTTTCTTCAAAGCTAGGGGCTATAATTTCGAACAACTTTCAAGCAGGTAGGTCAAAGAATAAGGTGGCCACAAAAAAAAATCCCGGGGGAGGAATGGGTTGGGGGGGGGGGGTAACCCAACTGCGGATTTGGTCTGAGATATGAAATAAGAACACAGAAATCGGCTACCCTTAGTTGATGTTTGTACATCCCATAAAGGTCAGGGTCAGTAAGCTGAAGATTGTATCTAGTGACAGTTCAACTGTGAACTTCTCCACTCATGGCCCACATGATGCATTGACAACGATCTCAAAGACATCGGACAGCCGAAGGTTTCTATTCAACCAAAACGAGGCTAGGCCGAGTTGATGATAAACTTATGGACGGGGTTAAAAAGGGTGGCAGAAACAGAAGTGTTAACATTAATTATATTAAATAGCGCATCTTTAGGTGAAACAGTTTATATTTTTATACACTATGTATGTGGTTGGAAATTCATACTAGAAAGTTTATATAAGTGCGAATGGTCGCAGTAAATAGTATAAACACAAGTGGGGGGTCCAAGTAAAGTCCAATGTCACCCATAGAAGAATGTATTGGGTACAACTACGCCACAAAATAAACCAGTTCTTCTTATCTCAGTTATCAGCTTGACAGAAGCCAAAGTTTTCTGCTCTATATTTAGACCACACACAAAATAATAAAATTAAATATATAATAATGAATAGCTGCTTTTTTTTGTGTGGCTGTCATGGGAGATTACACCACCGGTAAACAATACATACACATCAGTAGTGATGTCAATGATTATCGTGAAATATGCCAGAGTTATTCTCTCTTAGAAATAGCAAGTTCTAATAACACTCGTACTTAACCCCAAACTTGGGTGGATCACAGGCAGAAATAAATATTAAAAAATTCACACCATCCCCCCCCTTCCCGCTTTACCATAAAGAAGAACCAGACCTTTGATGGATCAGAGGCGGCGGTGTAATCTCAACAGCGCCGCCCTTTAATCGTCTCCACGTGTGAGGGAGGATAATCGCAATACAAATGATATCAGTAACATAGAAAGTAAGCTCTTTGTCAAGTTTATAACTCAACTGAATCGCTACAAGTCATCTGTCAATTATTTGATAAAACGACTCAGAAGGGTTGTCCAATGTTTTTATCTGACACTGACATAAACATAAGTAGTAAACCAAATGAGGGGTGAGACAGCAATCAGGCTTATAAAAAAAAAAGTAAATGGAAAAGACGTAAACAAGGTAAGGGTTAGCCTGACAGGACGTAACAAAACAGCGAGCTGTTTTGTTACGTCCTGTCAGGCTAACCCTTACCTTGTTTACGCCTTTTCCGTAAACATAACAGTGACAAGATCAAAGACAGCCAACTATTGACCTCTGAGTGTCTATGGTAAAGGCCTATACTTATATCGGGTCTCTCTATGAATTACGTCATTTTTAATAGGTCAGATGAATGATTACACCTGGCAATTACATTCAGGCCAGCTGTAGATTAACAGATCTTCTACTGAACGATTTAGAAGATAACCTAATCATTTGTTCTGATATAATCTTATCATGGGCATATGTAGAGCAGAGGTCAAAGGTCATGCCGAGGGCACTCATCTCCAACTGTTGTTATCAAAACAGTTGGAGGTAAGTCATTTAAAGACCTGACCGTGAGCTGTCATATCATCGCCTTGCGAGGCAACAGCCATGGAGGGGGAAGGGTTAACTTCAACCTTTAGAAAGCACCGCTCACCCTCATCGGCAGCGATTCAAGTAACGCCAGAGTTGTCCATCATTAAAAGTTAAGCTAAACCAGTGTTATAAGGAGTATATACTTCATCCACGCTACCCCGATAACCAAAAGAGAATGATTAATTGGGACTACAACACTGAAGCCCTTATAGCCACCAGCCCCAGCGGTTTAAAAAAATCTTTTGAGTTTCATTTGTTTATGGATGTAATCTAACACCTGCACGGACGATTTTAACAACCACAGGATCGTAACTGTCAAAAAATTAACAATAAGACAGTTCACAAAGACAACACCACACTAACCCTTTCTTTACAGCTGGGTCGGCTAGTCTGATGGTCTCTTGTATGACAACAGTCACTTTAACAGGCTATTGGAAAACGGAAATTGTAAATGTATGGAATTGAAAGGAACGCGATCTTTTAAGGATTGGAAAGGGTTCAAAAGCTGACAACTTACCTATGGCTTCGTTCGGAAGGGCGATGGGTGTGCTAAGAAGCTGATGTATCAATACGCTGGTCTGATGGGGAGTTTGTGTTGAGACAGAGACTCCTTTTATTGTGCCGTGACATGGAAGAAGTAGTCCGCTGGAAGTGCGCACGTGAGATGAGCAGATTCCTACGCGTCTGCGCCGAGGTCTGGATGCGGGACTTTGAGGTGGCTTTTCTCGGACGATAGGGACAGCCGAACTGACCCTGGGACGGGAGCCCCTGTCCCTTTCAGTCTCGTCATCAATGTCATCGAGATCAAACGTGAACACACTGTCCGAGTCACAGCTGACGCTTCTGGGCGCCTCAAAGTAGCCCGACTGGAAGCTCTGACTGGCACTCAGAGGTGCGTCACGTTGTATATAAAACTGCCTGTGCCGTGACAACTCGCCTCCGTTAAATCCTTGTTCACTGTAGAGGTAGACCCGTTTGTTGGGACAAGATTCACTGAAGCTGCGTCTGCGATGTCCAGATATCACATCTCGGGGATCAGGTTCGTTAAGTGACCATGCCCCCATTTCTTCAGCGTCCTCTCCGGTAGAGTAATGCCTCCTGCGGACAAAAGAGTTTCTCATCGTGGTTTGGGAGGAAGCGTGGGTACGAGATAGGTTGAGACTTTCATTTGGAGGGTAGAAGACATTCTCGTCATCTTCGCTCTCCACACTTAGAACACTGGACAAATCCAGATACCTCTCACGAGTTTTTACAGGGCCCTGGGATTTGCACCATGGAATATTGAGTTTGTTGCCAGCGTTATCAGATTTCTGAGAGAAGTCTGCTTCGTCATCACTTTCAAAGTCAAACTGGGTGCGGTTAGTGTCTGACGCTTCGGACGCCGGTCGAGGTGAGATCTGGCTGACGCGGACACCAGGGGTGGGTTGGGCTCGGAAGATGTCTGGAGACAGTCTCAACGGAGGCGAGCTTCTGCGGATGTTGTCGCCGAGGACGTGAGCGTGAGGGGATCGGGGGTCACTGAAAGCCGACAGCGGCGTTGTCGATTGAGCAGAGTAAGGATGGGGAATCTTGTCATCCTCGCCGTGTGCGATGTTGTCAAACACAAAGTGCTGCCTGGGTTGGACGGTGTTGGCCGGGGAGCTGGTGGTGGCCGGTGACACGTCAGTGTTGTACCCGCTGTCTCGTATACTGTGGGAGCTGCCGTGGCCGAAATACGAGGCGTTGATGTCGTGGCTGGGCTCGTGGTGGGGGGAGGGTAAGTGAAACGTCTGAACACGGGGTATGGACTGGCGAGGCCGTTGATGGATGTCTGTCGTATGCTGGTCAGTGCTGGAAGGTTCACTCCTGTCTTCGTCTGCTGCCCTTCTGAGGTTACTATCCGCCATCGTCAAAAATCATTTGAGTTGTTGGCCACAAGACTCTGGGGACATACCAATAAATGTCATTAAAATAAGAGACAGTCGCTACATGTGTGTTTTTAACAAAAATGTAAAGTTCTGTAGGAAAAGTAACCTAAGTACGACCTAAATTTTCTAGTTTCTTGAAAAAATGTTTTCATTAATAAACGTTTGTCTTGACATCTGGGCTGCCATATCTGAGTGACCACTGCCCCAGGCTGTCAGCTGACCATACAAAGATATGGCACCAGTCTCTGCTTATGTTTTTAAAATGATACTATAGTTAATAGGTCCACCAGAATTCATGTTATGGGAACCGTTGTCAAGTTCGAATCTGCCATATATCCTCCACGTGAGGAGCACTGGCAAAGTGTAGCTGTGTAAACTAGGGACGTTGACTACTAGCACACATACTTTTCACTGCATCAATGAACTTAGAAGCAATTGATTCAACTGTATTGACAAAATAGTATGAGTCATATACTGGGAATATGCTATTTTATGGTGGATTTTTCCCCCATAGAATTTAGGCACGAATCAGCGACAAGTCAAGAAGAGAAGTGACTGCTATATTTTTTTTATTATTATTGAGGAGTTCTGCGTTGTATTCCTATAGGCAATAAAATTGGATTCTGGAAATCATTTCCTTTGGAGATTTCTTTCCGTTTCAAGACAACAACAGAACCTGAAATTATCGAATGAAATTTTCTAAAGATGATAGGGGAAACCATTATGACGATATAGTGGGACGGCTTTTAGAAGAGGAAAACTGAAAACTTAATGTCAAATAACTCCTGTTTCATGAAGCTGTCATTGCAAACACTGCACACACAAAAACGTCACCAAGTGTTATTGCCGCTAATCTGGCTGATCGGGTTTCTGGTAGAGATTTAATGAAATTAATTGCGAGCGCAACTTTTCGCCACTCAAAACATTTAAGGATAATTTAACTCAAATATGACAGTAAAAATGAATTATTTTACTATCATTATAATTAACTATCAAATTCCTATTTAAGTTCACCATAGAAGAACTGCCTTATTATTTAGTGTTGTTTTCACTTAATGACAACCGTACTTAGAGTAGGGAATAAACAATACCACGAGTCGGCAACCTTTTGAAAAGGAAGAGTCAAAAGCTACAATGTAAAAATGTTCCCGGTTCTTTAAAATAAGGCACTAGCGTAAGTTTTGAAAATAAAATAATATAAAAATTAATATTTGCGCATGGAACAGGACAGTCACATCTTGACATCGAAAGAGCCGCATGAAGCCGTAAGTTGGCGATCCCTGAACCGTACCCTTGATTTAGCAATCTAGTATAAGAGGTTTTGGTTTAATCTGCCTCAAGGATCCTAGGTTTAATTATTCACTGAATCTCTGCTGTTTGACAATGAACATAATATACAAAACACGTACCTGCCTATTTAATAAAACATTAATCTAGGCCAGGGGTCCTTAGTTATTAAAACATGGATTCCGATCAGTGTCTACCATGTATTATCGAGGGCCTGGTCTAAAGCTTGAACAAATATAAACAAATTAAATGTACATTGAAAGTACATCACAATGAAAAAATACAACATATTTTAAAATGTAGATAAAATATAACTAGCTTGAACTTAGACTTAATAGTATTTTGAATGGAAGTTTTTGTCGACGTAATAATCACTGGTTGGTGGGATCTAGACTACGAGCCATAGTTTGAGAAACCCTGATCTAAATAATATCCAACACATTAAGAATGGGTTTGTCACTTCACGTTCGTTGGCCGTAGTTAGGCTAAGCTATTTTAAGGCTAAGACGTCATTGGTTGTTACTGCAAAAGGCATTTCAAAATATCGGCAGGTTATCTAAAAATAATAAATAATGAACTAGAGTCTCTACATCACTCTAATTATTTAATTTTTCTAGTTTGAAGTATACATTTGCATTCCTTCCATTATCATTCATTCGCCTTAGCCTTAATTTGCCTTAATGAGCCCGAATAGGTAAAGGACACCATACCCCATACTAATGACCATACTCTGTCCATACAATTGTTATTACTAATACTAATGGCAATGGCTAATGGACATGGCGCATTATTTGACTGTTAAATTAAGTATTTATGACAGTACAGTTTTTGTTTTAACATGAATAAAACGAAATAGATGAAAACGTACATCTACTTTTAATTGAGCTATGCATGTTTTGTAGAGCGTATTCAAATCTAGAATATGCAATAAATTAATTGTATACAGTAAAAATTAGTTTAATTGTGCATTGTATGATTATGATTGGTTCAGGTCAAATAGGTCATGCTAAGAGTGACCATGATGCAATAATGCAAACACTAAGTAACACACCAAGAAAATTATGTACATTGACTTATAATAAAGTGATAAATTTAAAAAATAATCATGCAAATAAAATAGAACTTAGATAATTAGGCCCCTTGATTGTTATAAGAATGAACAAATGCGGTTGTAAAGACTCGTAGTCGTAGTCAATGTTTATCAACAAACCAACGTGGTCTCGACGTTTTCTGCTATGCTTCCTTGTTGCTCATAAATGAAAGTACGAAAAGGTGCAACAACGTTGATACAATGTCTGTATAGTAATTTTCAACAACAAAAACTTACCTAGCGGGAAATGAATCCTTTCTACGCCACTCTTCCAATAAATAAAAATCAATTCCAATAGCACAGGCCTAGAAGTATTATTGTTCACTGATTTAACACAGACTACAACTTTCACGTTCGTACGCCAACTAGGCCTCTTCCAAATGATGACATCATTATAACAGACAGCCAATCAAAATGCGTGGGGCGGTAGCAAGTTTGAACTTGATCGAAACGCTCCATGTAGATCAGGTACTTCGGGCTGTAACTGTGAACTTTTACTTGGCTTTAATTGCAAAAGATAATATTAAATGCGTAGATAGCATTTGTAAAATTAAATCATTGTGACTAAGAATGTGTTCATACTTTTAAAAAGTTAAGAACGTGACTCAATTGGTAGCCCCAAAATAACAAAAACAAATATGACCTTTCTTATTTGCATAAAACCACATGATTTTCGTGTAACTACTGATCCGGACAAATAAAAGTTTTACCTTTTCACGTTTGTTATTTTGTTAATAATATTTTCCCATAAGATGAGAGAATCTCCAACTATTTTTTAGCATTTTGGGATTTTATAATATATACATATATGTTTTATTTTAAAATCATTAATAACATAATTATAATGTAATTGAATAATATTACAATATATCATTATAATTATGAAATTACACCTTTAACTTTAATCAAATTTTAATATTACTAATACTGATACTGATATGAATAATTATAAAAATGATAAGCCAAGAACTAATACTAATTACTTATATTCAAAGTTATAGTGTTCAAATTAAAATTTAATGGTAACGATAGTCCTTGCTACAGGTTTTTTTAAAATCATTTAAATATTCATCTGTTGTATTATTATTTTTTCAAATATAAATTTATTGATATATCAGCTGGAAGTTCCCCAGACGCCCCAGTCTTCTAAAAAAAAAAATATATATATATATATACAGGGTTTTAATTGCAACTTATTTAATTAATATTAATTTAAATAAAATATGATTATGAACAAATATCAGATTCAGGATGTTAATGGTCAAAAGGCTTGCTTTATTACATTCTCCCACCATCATTGACATTTTTAAAAAATATAAAAATTTATTAGAATTATTCTTATATCTCTATTAAATCGATGTCACTAATTTTATCATTTTTATTTTTATGCCTAAATAAATGTGTGCGTAATAAAAAGTGAGCCTAATCAGTCACTACAAGATTATTATTTTTTTTTTAAATATTTTTTTTAATTTTTATTTTTAGAAACTACAATCTTCAACATTTGTAACAATTTGTGTGACATGCCGCACTATATAAAGACTTTTTTTTTTTTTTGAGATACTGTACCTACAATATAAAACTAAAATAACAAAGGACATAAAGATGCTTCCATAATATTATATTATTTAGACATAATTTAGCAACAAACCTACAACCTAGTCAATTTATTTTAGCCCTCAATCAGTTGGGTTTTTTACTCTCATTTACATTTGATGTGAACATTGAGGACAGTAAATCAATAACTATTTGGTATATTTTCTAATTTATATGACTATATCCTGTGTGGAATCAAAATGAAGTATTTTTTAAAATGATATCTTAAATTACTCTTAATATAATCAAGAAGCTGAGATATTATTTCTTTCCAGAGTTTAAAAAAAAGTTTGAATTTTAATAACACACATATCATTTTTGTTGTAAAACAAAAATCACTAAATACAGGAACAAAATCTTCCCTAGCATTGTCTTTGAATGATACAGAGATGTGAATGTCCTTTAGCTAATAATAAATTGCCCTTGCCTTACTATTCATCTTCAGGCCTATCAAGCAGCCAGATTCATTACTGGAGAATCTTCAAAACTGACAAGAGTAAAACTATTAATTAAATCATAAAACCTAGAAAAACTAGAGGATAGGAAAAAACAAAGAGTAAAGTAGTGATCATATATGAGGCAGTTAGTTATATCTTGGAACTACAACTCAACAACAATCTTATTCACAATTTAGATAGACATAGGGTTAAAAAAACACGTATCCATCAAAGACGCTTCTTCTATACAGAGGATTATTGCATTGTATGCTATCCATGTTATTCTTTGTTCCATTTGCAAGAAGAAAAACACCAAAAAATTCTCCTTCTTCCTGCCTGGAATTCATACTTGGAATGTGTTGCCTGAACAAACCAGGAAACACAAAACACTTTCAAATTTGTTAAAACTTTAATAAAAATAAAGATTAGACAAAATCCATGGATAAGTGTTGGACGCAATAATCTGTATAGAATGAGTATTTGTTGTCAAGATAAATTATAACTTTGGAAACTTTAAAAAAAATTATTTTGAAATTAAAGCAACAAAATTTTTACTTTAATTGTTAAACTCATATTTAATTCACTGAGGCGATTATTTCACATCAACATTTACACAAAAGAACAGCATTCAATTGTTCAAAAGAAAGACTTTATAGGTATTGATTATATATTATGATATAATCTAAGGCATTAAGGTATTAAATTAATATTTAAGAAACAAAGGCAATAATAAAAATAAATAGCTAACGGTAATACAATTTTAAATACTATGTTAAAGAATTGTCCAGTTACAAATTTCTAAAAATAAAACACAATTAAAAATATATGGGACAGTCAACCATCAAAGGGAAATAATGACATAGCATTTAATATAATTTAATAATTTTGTTATAAATAAATGCATAATTTATTCAATTAATTATAGATTCCCAAAACATCTGGAACCATATAAAAATTAACTCCTAACAGCAAAGAATATATATTTTTTTATTGTAGTAAATTCCTCCAGCATTTGTGGAAAAGATTTTACAATATATTTTGGAAATGAAAAGAAAGTTGTGTACTAGAACAACTGCTTGTTAACTCGAGCAGCTTTTGACAGGTTATGATAGTAAATTATTTTTTTTTAATAACATAAACAAGAGCATTTTATTCTAAAAGTGTGTTTCTAGAATGGAAATATTTTCTTCTTGAGAAACTGTTATATAATAAATATACAGGGACATAATCCTTGAGAAAATTGTCATTCAACTGAAAATGTTCAAGGTATACTAAAACAAAATAATACAAATTTAATTTAGAAGTGTAAAGTAATTAAAACATTTGCAATAAACCATTATGAATTATTAATATTAATACAAGATGTCCAAACAAGAAAAGTATTCATGGTCTCAACTAAAGAATGTTTGGTTGACGCAAAAATAGTTTTTTGGTGGAGTTTCAGTTTAGGTAGAAACCGAAAAGTTATATTTAATTCATTGTTAGGTTTAGAAGAGAGTGATTTTATTTTACCATCACCTACCAGGCTGTCATTATGTTGGAAGGCAATGCGATATTCATTATTGCTGCCCGGTTATGTTTGACTAATAGCAAATGATACTTAAAACCACTTGATGAAATATTTGTCAAATATTAGCAACAAAATTGCTGATAGATTTAAGCAAACGTCAAAAGTTTTGTGCCAAAATTTAACAATAGAATAGTAATAGTTCTTTTTTTATATACGTGGATTTTTTTTTTCAAATGCATACAAATGCTTGTCTGTACAAACAAGTATTTGTTAGCTTAGCCAACCAGCAAGTGAAACCTTGTTTAGCTCACCTGTAAGGTGTGGAACTTGACTGAGTGATGAGGTGAAGGAATCTGTTTATCAAATGTTGCGTTTGTTCATTTGAATTAAATAAAAACATTTAACTCTTAACACACTGTCACTGAAGGATTCTTACGGGTTCATTATTTCAAGACTATGGATTACCTATTGATTTCCTAACTATTGCATGAATGTTGAATGTTATAAATAAAAAAGTTATTTGTCTCTTGATATGTTTTATATCTAGTTGTGTCTGTCAAAGTCTCATTCAGATATCGTTTTCATTTCTGAAATTCATCAAAGTATTACAATAGGTGTAACATTTGAAAGTGTTTATGACTTCAATAAACATAAATCAAGATGATTGTTGATCATGTTGAGTTGCACTTGGGTACCACAAATAGGACATGACACAAAGTCTTGAATCCGTGGAGGGACATTTGTTTGCACAGCCGGCTGTGACTGGGTCGGCTGAGTATCAACTCTTCTATTATGGTCTTTATCACTGGTTATCTTCAAGGATTTGTTGTTTGGGCTGTTTTTTAATCTCTGTGAACCAAAAGCTGTGTCATAACTTCTTTTCTCACTTGATGATGCTAAATGAACGTCTGGTCCGTCAGTCTGTAAGTTATGAGAATACTTTTCAACGGTAGTGACTGATTTTTCAGTAAAAGTTTTACGAATTTGCGCCAAAAATGATGTTCCCTGTTCTTTTGTACCAAGTGTATGACCTTGACCTGTAAAGTTTCTATTTTTATTCTCCTCTAAGCTTTCCTCATCATTCTGAGAGAATGTGACAGGTGGAGGCTGATGGTAAGTCCCTGGTTTATTTTTCTTTGTACCATCATGATTCTGGCTGACATCATTTCTCTTTGTACCATCATGATTCTGGCTAATGTCATTTCTCTTTGTACCATCATGATTCTGGCTAATGTCATTTCTCTTTGTACCAACATGATTCTGGCTAACGTCATTTCTCTTTGTACCAACATGATTCTGGCTAACGTCATTTCTCTTTGTACCAACATGATTCTGGCTAACGTCATTTCCCTTTGCTGTGTTCAGTTTTGGTGTTACAGCTGTCTGATCTGTGGCAGTTGCACGATGAGAGTCATTGCCAGTGGGGCTTTTATGAGATGCTCCTGGCACTCTGGGAGGATTTTCTGTGCAACTACTCCCTTCCTGCTCACCCCATAAATCATCATTTGAGTCCAATTCATCAAATATGTACTTCTTGACAATTTTTTTCTTCTGACCTTGCTTTGGTAGGTGCCAAGATTCATCTCTAACACATACACTCACAAAGTTACGAGGAAATTTATGAGTGCCAACAATCAAATTACTCCCATCTTTTGCCCTAGGGCCACGGAATGGAGTTTTTTGTTTTATATCTCTTTTCTTGGCTGAACTGCCTGGGGTGAATTTTCCCTTAGATTTTGGTTTCAGGTGCGGGAGTTTTTTCCCTGAAACATATTTTTCTTTTAGATTTTTTAACACCTCACTTCCCAAAGATTTCAGTTTGGTGTTGTTAGGCATCTTGATGTCAGTCTGATCGGGTTCAAAGGTCAGGTCAATAACATCATTATCTTGGCTGCCGTTGGTTTGTGTAGAATCATAAGATGTCAAGTCTGTTTCAGCTTCCAACATCCAAGAAACATCTTCACCATCATCGTCCCAACCACCAGTAGAAGGAGAGTCACTACTGGCGTTAGGTTCATCAGAAGAGACAAGTGAAGATGTCTTTGGTGACTTAGACCTGTCACTGCTCATCTGATCAGAACTAGTGAAACCTGAGCTTCCAGCTGTTGAAGGCTTGGTGACAGTAGAGAACAGGGAGTTTGAACCAGGTGACGAGGCCTTTGACATTAAAACTCCGTTGACCACAACACTTTTTGAACCGCTGCTCCCAGAGTTGCCAGTTTGTTTTTTATCGGACTTACCACCAGCATTGATAGAAAATATATCAACTACCTTTGATTTGTTTCTCTGATTATTTTCTATCTCATTATTCTTTCCCTTTCCCACAAGGAGACGAATATCAGATGTTGGATCCTTTGGCTTGCCTGGATAATAATAAAGAAAAAAAGAACATTTCATTAAATTAATCAAAAAATTAAATATACTGAATTTTGATATTACCAAGTTATCATCATTCATAATTGTTAATAGAAATTTGTGAGTTGTTATTTAAGTATTTTTTTATTTATGCCTAAAAAGACGATGTAATAAAAAGTTTTACTGTATCAATAATTTAAAGCAATAACAGTTGGTGCTCATGAAATCAATTATTAGAGCCCAGAGACCATAATCGTATTGACATTGTGGCATAAAGGACATCTTTAGGTTTTATTGTATTTTTACCCGCAGTTTTAAGTTGGAGGTAATGACAAAATGATACCAGATGGTATAAATAATTTTAAAATAATTCACTATATTTGTATAAGAAAAAGGGAATGGGCAATTTGAATTTAAACACAGTTGAAGATGAAGAAATAGATATAGGTTATAAATTCAATATCGAAGCATAAAGGCAACAACAACAAAAATGAACACATTTTTACACCCATTTCTTTATTAACTGTCAAAATTGATTAAATACAGGAACTATTGCTGGTATTAATTTATCCCTGCCTTAACGGTAGAAACAAAGATGGCTGGCTTCAGTTGCAATGTTACCTTCTTTAACTTTCCCTTTCTTTAGCCCGTATCCTTCTGGCTCTTTAACTTTTGTGTATGTGCCACCACAGGTTGCCTGATGCTCAGCCCACCAAAAGTCTCGGGCTGACGGTGCACGATTCATTGCTCGCTTGACAAAGCCAAAATAGGGTTTTCGTTTTTGACAAGGTCCATCACATCTCCACCAGTGTTGTTGATAAGCTGCGACCTCATCATGAAAGTTGTGGTAGATCTGTCAGTGGCGAAAGCAATAAAAAAAAAAAGCATAAAGTTGTGGTAGATCTGTCAGTGGTGAAAGCAATTTAAAAAATAAGCATAAAGTTGTGGTTTTTTAGATCTGTCAGTGGCGAAAACAAGAACAACAATAAGTCAACAATTTTGTTACTGTACATATAGCTAATTAATGTTATTTAACTTTTTTTTTTATCTACAAACATTTTCCCAGTCTGTGTTGTTGGGAAAATGAAACCTTTTCATGATGAAGGAAAATATTTTGTAACACTGTAACTAATTTCATTTTTTTTTAATATTAAAATGTTTGACCAGATTTGCTTTCTTCCCCAAAAACCATTTTCCCTCAAACTTGTTTACTTAAAATGTAAAACAATGATTCAATATATTGGCATTTATCACAGACTGCCCATTGGTTTTAGCTCGTCAAGACTGACTGGTGTGTTTCATCTTGATCACAAAGGTTTCTCTGTTAACATACACATGATAATGAAAGGCATAAGAGATAATCTATATTTCTGGGGCACAGCTAGAAAGCTTCTTTTAATAGTTTTGAAAGGTTAAATTTTAGTTTTTCTTTGGAATGATTGCAATTAGCAATAATAAAAGTGTAAGATATGCTTTAATATTGAGTTTTTTTTCAAGGAGAATACGTTAAATTGATTTTTAGACGTTCGCAACTATATTGACATTTGCCAGCTTGAAATCAAAATTTTCTCCACCTTATCTGCTTTCTAATAAATGGCATGGCTTGACCACAGCATTCAATATTAAAAACATTTAGGAAGAATCAAATGAATTTTTAACATTTCTGTGGCAAACTTCAATAACATGCAGGAAATGGGACTTGTTACTAATAAAAGGAAATCTCTGAATTTAAAAGGGAGATGGTTTAGCACTGGCACAGTGAAAACTAAAGGAAGCCTTTGACTGAAGTTGCTGGAGCCAAGCTGTATTATCAACACATGAGTATCTTTGTGTTATCCAGTTGAGCGGAGAGAGGTAACTTGCTGTAAAGAAAGGGGTTAGCTGTTTGAGGAAACACATTATCAGTCTAAAGAAAAAAACTCAAATTAATAACTTCTTCTTGTGATGTTTGGGGAAACACCTTATCAGTCTAATGAAAAAAAACTCAAGCTAGTAACTTCTTCTTGTGATGTTTGGGGAAACATCTTATCAGTCTAATGAAAAAAAACTCAAGCTAGTAACTTCTTCTTGTCCAGTCTACATATGCATGATGTAATGATGGACAGATACTAAGAACTAAACATTTTTAACACTAAATTAATATAAACCTGTTTTTCTTGAGAACCTATGTGCTCTGTCTTGGTGTGATAGATATTAAATAAGATGCTGTGATAGAATTATATGAAATTAAAGTCGCAAAGCGTCGTAATGCGTCTCTTCCCGCTATCCCTAAAGCGTCGTAATGCGTCCCTAGATACAAATCTCGTTAGAAATGAGATCTCGGAAAGTAAAAACTCTTCAATGCTTGAAAAACAATGCATTCGACTTCCGGCAAATGGCGGCCGTTGCCGGCACTAGTGTTATCGCTCGATTCGCGATGTTTTTTGGTAGTTTTAACGGGGTTTTTTTCGAAGATACGTTTTCGTTATACTTCATTACTAAAATAATAGTACTAAACTACAGGTAAATATTGTTTCAAACTCAGTACGGTCTTTTGGATGCGTAAAATAACCATTCTTAGCCTTAAAAATGAAGTCAGTATGACAATAATATTATAAATGGATTTTACGCAAATTTTTTAATTTCATAACCGGTTGATCGTAATACGGGAAATCCTTACGGGACTGAGGCGGAAGTTTTCCAAAAACCTTATAGCACTTTAAGAGTTAAGAGACAAATGTTTTTGTGTATGAAAGAATAATTCATTTGGGAAGCTCAACTTGGGAATGGCTGAGGTGACTTATGAGGACTAAGACAGAATACACTTTGAAATAACTGTTTTATAATTTTATACTTCTCCATACTGAAATATTTGCTCCTGTTGATTTGTTTATCCTGTGCATATGACTCTGAAACTGTGCTCCATGGCCATCATGATCCTGAAAAAATGGAATACAATGCAACTTAGATTAAATAGAAATCGCTTTTGTTTTCCTCATGAATTATTAAAGACTTCTTTTCCAGTTTATAATTGAATGTTATAAATAGGGCTGTCATCAATTGAGTTAAACTGAATCGTTAACTTTTGAAAAATTATCGAATAATTAATTGATAATTTTTTTATTAAAGCTAAAAATAAGAAGTATGACGTCAATAAACTGAAAATTTCAAGGGAAGTAACAAAACCAGCAATTTAATAGTTTTAGGATATATATTTAAATATAAGTAGTTCAAAATAATGTCAAGGAATTTAAATTTTTTTATTGTTAATTAAGTAAAAACAATGTTTACTTTTTTAAAATAATTTTCTTTATAAAAATATTATTTAAAAATAATTAATAAACAATATAATAGCCCAGATCACTGGATCTGTATTGCAGAGGAACATAGTACAACAGTTCATAGCAGTTAAAAAAGTTCAACATTTTATTTATCCGTCTGTGAGACATGGGAAATAACTCAATAAAACAAAAAATGTCAATTACCTTTTCTTTTTTTTACTTCCCTTAATATGTTTGGCTTTAATTGAAATTAACGATTAATTCATAAAATATTCACACTATTCCAGTAAATTCCTTCATTTTTATTTTTCTTTCTAAAATTTTTAATGTGAAACTTTATATTAATTAGAATTAGTTCAAAACTAGCAGTAGCTGGCAATAATTTAGGGTTTAAACATACATTTTTAAATAAAAGAATTTGCATTAACTCTCATTTTCAATAATCTCTGTATAGTATAGAAGGAGCAGATAAGTCTTAAATCTCCCAGAAAACCTAACAAAATTTATTGTAATTCTTGCAGATATCTCTGCAGACCTGACACTAACAGCAGTTTTAAACTTACTCTGTCGTTGTCTGTAATAAACAGGTAGGCATGAATCATCTCATGCTGTGGACAGAACATTTTAAGTAGACATGAACGTGAATGTTTTTTATAAAGATTTCTGACACATTTTAAGTGAAAAAAGTTGTTTCGTAATAAAATAAAAGTTAAAAACTCACATTTTTTAAAAAAAAATATTATTAAGAAAAAAATTGACAAATGCAATTAGTTACAATAGTTTTAAGAAAAGTGAAAAATATAACATGCATACCATTATCAGCTCAATTTTATTTTGTAAGCATAATATAACAGTATTTTGAAACTAACTGAATAAAAAAAAGTTGTTGATTACCAAAAGTGTCTCCACTAAGTCTTTTCTTGGCCTGAGTTTCAGTAAAGGCAAACTAAGTCTAACTGAACATAAACCACCATGACCTTCATAAACACAGAGACCTGCACATCTGAGCAATGGATAATGATTCATTTAAATAAGTAATAGATTTGTTTAAAATTCATAATCCCTAAAAGTAGAAGAGAAGGAAAGCGCTGATGTACACTTTAGGTTATATGATAATGATATTGACATGATCAAAATTCCAATGCATCCATAATGGATGATCAACATATATTAAAAAAATGAGAGAGAGCAGAGAAACTGCCAAAAAGCAGAATCTGCTAATGAGTGCAACAACATTATTTCAAGCGTCTTGATAATTATTAGAGAAAGGTCTCAGTCTAGTTTATCTTAATAATTACAAGTGGACCTTTGCTTAGTCATGATGTCTGTCCCGTCTTACATTTTTATTAGCTTTTAAAATTTTGATAGTGTGTTGGGGTTTATTTTTTGGTTTGCTCAGGCAACCCATCCACAAATGCCAGAAGGGAAAAAGAAAGATTTTCATGTGTTTGTTTTTGCTAATGGAACAAGAAAAGTGTTTCTTATCCCTTTGTTGTTATAAATATTTAATGCCAAGTTAGAATTTAATGCCTCATATATTATTACTACTTTGCTGTTTGTTCTTCTGTCCTCTAGGTTTATTTATGCAACTAAATTAGTCATTTGTGAATACTCAACAGAAATGAATCTTGCAGTTATTTCATGCAAGAATAATGATAAAAGTAGGTACAAATTTAAATTAGGGAAAGTAAATTAAATTTTAATGTTTTGTTACAGTGGAGTTCAGTTTCATATATTATTTATTAACAAATCTTTAAATACTTGTGTAAACTTTAAGGTTTTACTCATCAAATTATCTCAGGCAGTAAAATTTGGTCTTTAAGATAATAGCACTAATGCATCTTTTAAAAGCTTTAAATATTAATTAATAACCAGTAAGCTATTTCTCCACACTGTTTAGTTTTACCCTAGTTGCAAGGGATGTTCACAAAAAAAAAAGAGAAAAAAATTATTTTATATTAATAGTTATTTATATTTTCATATCTGCACTCTGAAAAAAGAAGCAGTCATTATATCAGAAATGTATCAATAACATTTCAATTGAGTGATTAAGCTAATCTGTTATCAAAGTTTTAAAAAATCATTTAAAAAATTTTTATGAAAGAAAAATATTCATTGTCAGCTACGCAGTCATGATGTGTATTAAGTTATCTTTGTGTTGTATTTTAAATTAGAATTTATTACTTTATATTTAATTACTACTTTACTCTTAGTTCTTCTAGTGTTTCAAGGTTTAATGATTTAACTTTAGGCTTATGGTGTTATTCTAGTCAGTTTTGAATATTCTCCAGTAATGAGACTGGCAGCTATTTTTTGAAGCCTAAGGTTTTGTTTGATTTTTTTAATAACTTAATTGACATAGGGATTCCATTTATTATTACTTTATTATTACTCCTAAGTATTTTGCATCTTTAGTTTGGGTTAGGTTTTTTCCATGAATGAAATATTTTGAATTAATTTGTTTCTTTTTCTTTTTTACTCTTAACAATTTAAACTTTTTTGGGTGTAAAGACATACTCCAGTTAGTTTCTCATTTTATCAATGAAGTGTCTGCTGCTATGACAAAGTAATGGCAGACAACCCGACGGGATGTTGCTGGTGCTACAACATGTGGTAACACCAGCAACATCCCGTCGGATCGTCTGCTGCTACGACATGTCGTAAACAATTTGCTGTATTCAATTATGCTAATACTAATACTTTATTACCAAACTTGAGTTCTCATAATAAAATATCATGATTACTAGTTAAGCCTAATAATGAATTTTAAAGGTTAAAAAAAATCTAGATTGATCCATTAAAATGAAAAATACTTATGAATTTAAAAAATTGTAGTTACACAATTGCTTTGCTAGATGAAGTGATAGTCGGGTTAGTTTGAAAATGATATGACACTATTGATAGCGGGATCGAATCCCGCGTCATGTTTTTTTTTTAGATTTCATTTATTTATTTTTTTTAAAATCACAATGAGTGTGCTGATAATTGTAATTTGTGTTCTTCTTAATCTGAATAGCAGATACGTTGAATAAATCTATTTAAATATATTTAGATTTTAGACTAGTCGTAACACTAGCCAAGCAAAAGTGTATTAGCTAGTGTTACGACATGTCGTAATGCTAGCAACATCCGGTCGGGTCATCTGCTACTACGATAGTCGTAAAAATGTGATATGTGCTTACTTACAGCTATGACTAAAGCTGTTTTTTAATTATGATAATACTACTAATGTTTTTTTTGTCTTTTGATTCGCGAGTTCACACTCAGTTGATAGGCATCATCCACGAAAAAGCTTTTAAAAAAAAAATGACTATAAACCATCACTGTTACTTAATTGTTTGGAAGATATTTTTGAAAAATTCTCTGAATTGAAGGCATTGCGAATAAGTGCTGAACGCAAGCAGGGGAAGCGGGATTTGATACCATTGTCAGACGAAGGAGGCGGAAACTTCATGAACCTCTCACTGGTTCTCAAAATATAAGGATAAGGAAAATACAAACAGGCGGTTAACTGGTATTTCTTTGAACGGTAAAACGGTCCTCAAAAACGAGCAGTCTTAACACCCTTAGTCCAAATCCCGATGGCGGCAAATTTGTTTTGGTTTGGTTTGTTTGTTGTTTTTTTTAAAATAATAAAGCACAATGAGCGTGATTGCAATTGTAATTTTTGTTCTTATTCTGAAAAACAGATACGTTTATTAAATTTTAGGGGTCTACCGAAATGCATTTTTGCCAAACGAAGTTGCTGATACTTATAATTATACTGATTTGTTTACTAGTTCTAGATCATGATAAATTAAACATTAAGACATATGAATATAACAAACAACAAAACGAACTGTCCTTTTTAAAAATGTACCCAAATAAATTAGGAACTCCTTTTACACCTTCGGCTTTGACTTACAATAATTGTTTATTTTATTTTTAACCTATAGTTAAATAAATTTTGCACACGGCCAACTTTTATGAATGAAACAACGAGAACAAAGCAAAACGCCAATAGTAATAGTAATAGAGTGAAAATGAGGTAGAAGGATGAATGGAATTGTTTCCAGTGACATGTCTGCACACAGTACATTTTATTATTCCACACGAAACAAATTATTTTACATTCTTGAGATTGTTCCCAAATCGTTGCTTGAGGATTTTCATTTAAGGCTTTACGGTATACTAAATTTTAATACTTGGCATCGGCATCACTTACACAAGCATAGTATAGTATAGCAAAATCGGCCAATATATTTATAATCGGTTGACCAATATTAAATCTATTTAATATAATTTATTTAAATAAATTTAGATTTTAGAATTAATACTTAATACACACACAAATAAGCCCTGATCTATTAATGTCATATCATAATATATATGCGTATACAATATAAAGAAGAGTTTGTTAAGATATTATAGCAACTTAATTCTTTCCAGGTGTCTACTGCAAAGAGTGACTAAGACTAGTTGTAGCAGAAGTTGCGTATGTCGTAAAGCTAGCAAAATCCCGTCGGATCGTCTGCTGCTACGACAATCTTGTCGTAACGCTAGCAACATCTTTTTATTAATCCATCTAAGTTTTTTTGTAATGTTTCGCTATCTTAAATTTGAAATTCACTGGAGCATATAAGTTATATATGTATTGAGTAATTTTATACCCCCTTGTATTTCACTCCACTTTAAAAAAATAAAAAGACAAAAGTTAATTTAAGAAGACTTAACTTTTAAGTACATAATGTTAATAATAAATCTCCTTTCGCTATCATTTTAGTCAAAGTGAGACATTACTATCATTATCATTTTATCATCTTTGGCAGGCTTTGCCTAAATATGTTATATTAATATAATATGAAAGGCCCATAGCCAATCATTGATTGATTGTTATCATTCTGAATCATATGTATGGGTATGTCTTTGACAAACTAACTGTGTACAAAAATCAGGAAATATAATTATATAACTTAGATATTTAAGAACTCACAAAGTCATTCTTGGACTCCATTTCACTTCAATACCCCCTAACCGCCCCCAGAAAAATTGAACATTAAATTGAAGAAAGAGCTCAAGAATATTAGGATTAGGGTCTAAAAACTCAAGACTTGGATCCACTGGTGACAATCCTAATGTATTTGGTTTAGACTTAGAAGGTGAATTTTTGTTATGATCTTTCCCATTTTGAATTTGTTCGAGATCATTTAAGTCGTCCGCTAGATTTGCCGCTGCCTCTCTGTCATACTCTTCTTGCAATTGTCTCGCATAGTGAGAATCGTTGAGGCAATGTTGTCCAAACATAATTATTTTCCTTTGATTGTGTTTCCAAACCCACTGCGAGAACTGCCATAGAAAACAAGAAAACGTATATTTATTTAAAAACCCTCCATTTCGAAGCCCAAGTCTAAATAGTCTAATTCACTATTTGTTTCATAACATAATATAACTCTCGTTTTCGAAAGTTTAAATAATAATAATAAGGGAGATCACTTTCAAAATTTAGACTTGTTGAACATAAATTGCCTCTCCTGAGTCTCCGGAGTACCTCAGGAGACTTCTGAATAATATAAAACTAGCTTTAGCACAGAAAAAATTAAAGAAAAGTAATTTATAAATTATTTTAACAAAACAACACAATGCAACCAAAAAAAAAAAGCTCTCTGCAACTACTACTTACCACTACACTATTACTTTTACAATCATACGAGCGACTGCTGCTTCCATGAGCCATGCCATAAAAATAATTATCACATAGTTCACAAAGCTATACTTAGTTAATTACCGAAACGTTCCGCTTATAAACAATTACGTCATAATTGAAGCCATTTTGTTAATTAGTACATATCTCAGAGTATTTTCATAATTTTTGAATATTAAGTATCGCAGTTAGACCAGCCACTTCGGTTAACATTACTCCCATGACCATCGTTTACCTGAAGCGCAACTGGCCGGATTTGAATTAACTCCCTTTTCGACAGCTATTTGCAAATGCTGTGTGACAATTACAATATTTAGTATCTTATGACTGGTTATCGGACAATAAATACCACTTGTCATATGTTCTATCAATTAATAATATATTTTGATGTACTATACGTCCTCTTATTAGTGGAAACTAATTTGGGACCGGGATTCGGTGAATTGCCAAATTAAACGTACGAATATGCAATTTCAATTTTGAAATTCAAGATTACCTCCTGTTAGGTTAGGTGGCTCTTCAATAAAAGTAGCATGTCACAGAACTCAATATTATATCTATCCCTTTCTATATAGACGAAAAGACATTGAGAAATAGAAGCTTGTTTATTTAAAAGACTTCAAGAAATGATCAGAACTTTGAAAATTTAGTATTTATATTTCAAACACAACACTTATTATAATTATTTAAAAATCCGTTTAAGTATAAGGGCTTAAATTGGGGCATCACACGCGCTGAGGGCAGCTAGGGTTGACACCAACACCCAGGCTCACTCAGTAGAGTAGCTGGCGTGGACGGCACCGGATAGTGAAACCAAATTGAAATATTGCATATTTTCAGAGAACATTTTGCTGGTCTAGCAGAATTTCACAAGGGTATAGGGGCCGTTAGGCCGTTCATAAATGAAGTCACGCATTTTTGGCCAATCCCCCCCACCCTTCCTTTAGACACAAAAAGTTAGGCCCTCTCAAGTATGACGTCACAAAGCTTAGCGCACCCCCACCCCAATAAAAGTAAAAGCCGTATTTCCCATTGAAAATGTGCATGTTTCAAATCACGTAATTGTCTTCTAGGTGTGCCTCTAATGTAAGGTTGCACTCTAATATCATTACACGCATGAAGCCATTTTAAGGGTCTTTAAATAAATTGTAAGCAATCAAATATTCAAGTGTAACTTTTATTAAAGTTGCGCGTTTTGATGTGAGGTCCCAATCCTTAAACACCCCCCTTCCTTCGTCACAAATGTGTGACTCCCTCTCCCACTAGGTTTGTGACAACATTTATGGACGGCCCCATAACCGATCAGACTTAAATTGCAATCTGGTTTAAACAATCAATTCATTAAAATGTTAAAATTTGAAACGCCAGAATTGAAATAAACCCACATAGCCTGGACATAGCCTATTTACGTTTTCAGTAACTTTCGTTGTCAGGCTTTATTTATGTTGATTCTAATTCGTTACTGCACTTGACCAGTGGTGTAAACTGAGCTAAAATTTTCCAAAATAATAATAATCTGAAGAGCAACCGTGCTATGAAAAACAATGGCAGCAAGACAGCAGATCATCCGTCATGGTCTGTGGACGCAATTATCTTCTACATAGAAGGAGCGTCTGTATACCTAAGATAAGATAAGATAAGATAAACGAAACAATAGATGTTGAAAGTATTGCTGTGCTGGACAGACATACAAGAGAGGGGGGTCATCTTATACTGGTGTATGGACATCACACGGTTACGTGCAAAAACAAGATTTAGCACTTCCGAGACTTAACGAAGATTTAAATTTACTGAATGAGGGAAGCTCTTCTTCTGCCCTGTCAGTAGTTAAAGAACTCTCAAATAGCCTCATGATATATATTAACTGCATAAGCTATTGTACCCTGTTTGATGCCTTGTCTGTAGCAGCAATTAAAACTTTCCAACTGATTGTAGGGCATAGAAAAGAATTGGTACCAACGTTTTAGTTTTATCTTCCGTATTGAAGGAGCATATGTAACAGAAAAGATAAGATACCAAAAATAAAAACGTTTTTGGGTTCATTTCATTTGAAGTAGCTTGTCAACAAATCAGGTTTTAATAAACTGTTTCAGCAAGTTAATAATTCGACATTGAGATTTTTGTCTTGTGCAGTGGCGTCGCTAGGGGGGTGCGGTGGGGGCGGACCGCCCCGGGTGACACCATCAGGGGGTTGACACCAGACTGTAAAGTTCTATATATTCTCGTTATTTGGCACTGGAAAACTCAGAGGAGTTCTATGGGTTAAATCGTAAGGGGGTGACACCAAAAGCTACAGCCCCGGTTGACACCATTAGCTACCGCCCCGGGTGACACCAACCCTAGTGACGCCTCTGGTCTTGAGTATTTCTTGAACTCCTTTGTGCATTTCAGTTGTAATAGCTGTATTTTAATGCGCATGTACGTTGCAGTCCATTATATAAAAACCTTCAGCTTTAACTTTAAGCCTATACTTAAAATTATTATAGCCTTGTCGAAAGCAGATTTCCTTTTTCAAAATACATTTTTAAAAAGATTGTATCTACAACGATTACAAATTTTTCCAATTTTGACACGTTTATCGCACAACTTGAATTGCTTGATTCTCTTGTGAAATAATTTGAGTATTGTCAAATATAATGAATTAGATTAGATCTTTTGTACCTGGCAGATGATTTTTGGCAAAATTGATAATCTAAAACTGAAATGGCCTCATTTTGATCTGGAGCAGAGATGTCAGGAATGAATGAAGTTCTGTGAGAACTGGATCGTACTTTGTAAGAAGATATTTCTGTGTTGAAATTTTGCACTAGTAATGTCAGAGAAAAGCAAAAAAAAAAAAATTATAAGAATTTAAAACTATTGACGATTAAAATTCTATTTAAAAATAAAAAAACATTTCACCACATTTTTCTTTTGTTTATTGCAGTTTTTTTTTCAATGCTAATTTTTTAAAAGTCTGGTTCGTAATTCCTTTCATTTTTCATTTGAGTTGTAATAAGCTCCTTATTAATGACTACGTTGGGATTTTGTTTTTGCCAATTAATCCCTTAGATTAGGAATTTTTATTCATCATTTGTGTTTGTGATACAAAACAAATGTCATTAAAGTAATGATGCGTTAGATTAGAAAGAGAAAAGGGAAGCTCCATTTAAATATTTCCCTTGCCAAAAGATCATCTGTCATGGTCTGTGGACGCAATTATCTTCTGCATAGAAGGAGCGTCTGTACATCTAAGATAAGATATTTTATTGCTTACAATTCATTTATTGACATTTTCAATGGCTAAAAAAATTAAGCAATGAACTGTCCCTAATCCTTGCAGTTCTTTTTCAAGCCTCTCTAAACCAGGGTAAAGTGCCCCAGGATTGGAAATTAGCCAATGTAACTCCACTCTTTAAGAAAGGCGATAAATCAGACCCCGGTAATTGCAGACCTGTATCACTTACTAGTATCACCAGTAAATTACTGGAACACATAATATATAGTAGAATAATTAACCACCTTGACAAATATAATGTTCTATGCCCACATCAACATGGCTTTAAAAAAACAGATTATGTGAAACACAATTAATAGGTCTAATAGATGAACTATCAAAAGGCTTAGACAATAATGATCAAATAGATATAATATTACTAGACTTCTCAAAGACATTTGACAAACTTCACCACTTTAATTTACTTAAAAAACTTAAATACTTTGGAATCTCAGGTCCCTTAACTTCACTGGATCCAAGACTTCCTTTAGGGTAGGGAGCAAACTGTAATAATTAAAGGATCTAAATCTGCACAAATAAAGGTTAACTCAGGAGTTCCACAAGGAACTGTGCTTGGTCCCTTGGTCTTTTTAATTTATATAAATGATTTACCCAACAACATCTCAACAGGAACAAAAGTTAGGTTATTGAAGGATGATTGTATAACCTATAGAACAATTAAGTCAGAACAAGATAACAAAATTTTACAAAAAGACATGGAAGAATTAATAAAATGGGAAACTAACTGGAGGATGTCTTTCTACCCAGAAAAATGTCAACTGCTAAGAGTAATAAAGAAAAAGAAACACATAAATTCAAAATATTTCATTCATGGAAAAGAACTAACCCAAACTAAAGATGCAAAATATTTAGGAATCATAATAAATGAGAAACTATCATGGAATCCCCATGTCAATGAAGTTAATAAACAATCAAACAAAACCTAAGGTTTTATAAAAAGAAACTTTTACAATTGTAATAAAGATATAAAACTAAAATGCTACCTCACCCTGGTGATACCTATACTAGAATATGCATCTTCTGTATGGGACCCATCCATCAAAGAAAATATTGATAAACTAGAATAAATTCAAAAAAAGAGCTGCAGGATTCTTTACTAGAGAATATTTAAAACTGACAGGAGTAACACCATTAGTTAAATCTCTAAACCTTGAATGACTAGAGGATATAAGAACCAAGAGTAAATTAGTATTATACATAAAGCAATTAACTCTAATTTAGAAATACAACACAAAAATAACTTAATACAACCCTCAGATAGACGTAAGGATAAAAACACCTTTCTTATTCCATATGCAAGAACAAACACATACAAGTTTTCTTTCTTTCCGTCTGGAATTTGGGTGTGAAATGGGTAGCCTGAAGAAACCAGGAAAGCCAACACTTTATCATCATTTAAAACACTAATAAGAATGCGGGACTAAACACAAACCATAGATAAACATAGGACGCAATAATTTTCTGTTTAGAAGGAGCGTCTGTAACAGATAAGATAAGTGTTTTACGCTCTTATTTTTAAAGGACAAAAAGTTTTTTTAAAAACATGCTCATTTACAATAAGAAAATACTGCCTTGTGTTGTCACATTGCAATATTTCATCTAATTATTAAAATCGTTCAAGCTCCTAATTTTTTAATGAAATTCGAATATTGCTGGAATTTGATAGGGTAAAAGTAATATTTGCTAACTATTATTAACCACTTACAGGTACCAGCACGTCAGCATTACATTCTGATATTACTTCATCCAGTTTGTTTTTTTAAAAATAATGTCACTTGGATTGGCATGGGCATGGCGTTAAAATAATTTACATTCAATATGGAGTTTAAAGTTCTAGCAGTGGGAACTTATACGTTTTAGAAACAGTTCTTCATTAAAAAAAAAAATTTAAGAAAATTATAAACTACCAGGAATAAGCCATCTCTGACATAGTGTTGCCTGGGCATTATTGCCCCCCACTACGCTTCTGACATAAAAGTGATAGTTTGTCATTTTAAAATTATTTTATTTTTAGCTTATTTACTTTCAGAGTAAAACAATACATATTCTAAGTTATGACCAAAAAAATCTTTTAAAATAAGGAATAAAAAAATTTGTGTTTTTGGAAATTGTCAAGTGTTGTAGGAAAGGAGATCGGCAAAATAATAATTTTGTTTAATGTTTAGGGAAATATTCCAGAAAATTCTGAATTTTGTTCAAAGATTTTATAATTAATAATGTCAATGCCTAACAATATTATGTGTAAACTTCCTAAAAATATGTGTAAACTTCCCAAAAAATATGTGTAAGCTTAAATGGCTCAAACAACACAAAAAGTTGTAATCATGATTTATTAGGATATTGAACACTTTCATTTTTAACACATTTTATGTCCATGAACAAAATATGACAACAAAATTTTATGGCTACAAATTAAACATTTATTCTGGACCAATGTGGATTTTTATGGCAAAAAAAAATTAAGACTAAACAATTAGAGAATTTACTTCAGTCATTTCATCTAAAATAAATAAGACTTTGTAAGAAATGTAATCATACATACAACTGATAAATCCTTGATAAAGTTGACACACATGGAATTTAAATTTGAAACTGACTTGTGAGCTATTCATAATAAATGTATCAAGTAATAAAAACTACAAGCTTAGCCCAACCACTTATAGAAAAAGCTTTTATTTACATATATACTTCTCACTTATGAATTTTAACTTAGAACTGTCAATAAACCCACATTTTTCTACGCAATATATGTTGTCCTACATTGATTACTAGCAGGGGCGTCGCTAGGGGGGTGCGGAGGGGGCGGGCCGCCCCGGGTGACACCATCAGGGGGGTGACACCAGACCATAAAATTCTATATATTCCCGTTATTTGGCACTGGAAAACACGGAGGAGTTCTATGGATTAAATCATGAGGGGGTGACACCATGAGCTACCGCCCCGGGTGACACCAACTCTAGTGACGCCTCTGATTACTAGAAACCAGTATACATCACTAATGAATTTTTTAGAGGCAACACATATTTCACAACTTTAAATAACAAGAAATCTTTAATGCCCCTTTGTCATTCAGCATTTATTTGTGTAACACTTGGTTGTTTGGATTATATAAACTTTTGTAGAAGCTATTTAAAAAAATGTTACAATCTCCAAGAATAAGCTGAGGAAATTTTTAATAATATATGTTGCCTTAATTCAAAGCTTCCCTACGTCTCTTGGTTTTCATACTGATTCTGGCATTAGCAGAAGTAGTACACCCAGAGCTAACTGTGGTTGAAACAATTCAACAACTTGAAATGTTCGTACTGGTACTTAAAAGCATTGAGGCAAGATGGTTGAGTGGTAGCACTCTCAGCTGGCATACAGAGAGTCACGGGTTTGAATCTCTGGGAAAGAAAGGACCTGTTCCCTTAGCTAAGGGCATCCCTGAGTCCACCCAGCTAATAGTGGGTACCTGACTTTAGTTTGGGTAAAGTAAAAAACATTTGGGCATTGTGCTAACCACATAATCCCCTTGTATGCCGTTGCCATCGAAACTTGTGAATGCTGCTTCACTTACCCCACAAACCAGCATGGCCTGAAAAGTAAACTTTACTTTTACTTAAGAACATTGCCTGCCCCCTCAATTTACAGTCTACAAGACATCTGATGGGGGTGTTGCTGAGTCAGCTGATATATATAACTAATGCCAGGCAATCATTCTAATGTTGAGGAAACATGTTTACTATTTTCAACCATTGATGACATTATTCGTGAGCTTCACTTGAATTTCCAGGACAATGGGATTCCAGATCTTGTTTGTCTGAAAAGATTAGAATTTAAAAAAAAAATTAAATATATAAGAATAATATAGATATTAACATTTAAATTTAAAAAACCAGCCACAGTAGTTGTACAAAGAAACAATGATAAAAGTGAAACATCTATCACTGATCATGATTGTAGAATTAAGAATGACAAGTGAATTACCTTATTTATAAAATTGATGGAATAAGCCAAAAAGTTTCAGTTATTTAAATAACATAATATGTCTTGTCAAAAATGACTGCCCCATGATCTACCTGATTTCCAATGTTCCCTTTAAGCTGAGCAACCGTGTACATATCTAACACATACCCCGAAGCAATTTTGAATTACCACACAGCAAATTTTGTAAAATATTGCACAAAAAAAGGATGCTGAGAAACTTTGCACACGAGGTTTTTTACTTTGCACATGGATCAACAAAACTTAGAGGGAACAATGCCAAAGATTTACAATAAATACTAACCATCATATTTGGTGCCACACCATAGACAATAAAAGTATGTATTTCGTAAATATCTTGTTACAATTTCTAATCTCTCTGATTCCTGAAATAGAGGAAAGTAGAAATGTCAGTTCTTACTTAACCAACTAGAATTAATAGAATGAAATGTCTGACTTCATAGTTTCAGGAATTTGTCATCACAAATTTCACTGGGAATCAATAACATGAACTTTCTTTACTACTATAATAATATTAATATAAAGTGATCTCTAAATTTATATAAACTGATTTAGATAATCAAATATTATATTTAATTCTTTGATTCATTGATTTATTCTAGCAAAAGTGTAACAAAACTCACAGAGAACTCTAAGTATGCAGGACAATCAATGACCTCATCGTCATCAGTGTCATCCTCATCATCTGGATGTTTTGTATTGACATCATGGATATAATCTTGTAACTTCTCTTTCTCTGTATCTTCCTCCTCACCTGTTTTCTCATCTTCTTCTGTTTTCAAACTTATTGCTGGCCAAAAAAATGGTTCCCCAGGCTCAGATATACCCTGATGGCCAAGTGTTCAAGAATTTGTAAAAATATAAAAGAGCAAAACACAATGTACAATTTAAAAAAATTGAAAGATAATGGACCATTAATAAAATGCGAGTTACCAGTAGTTCCACTGTATCTTATATTTATATTATTTATTACATTATTATTATTATTATATTATTCAATTTACATACAGGAGATTATTGTGTCCTTATATGACAATCAAGATTATAAATATTATTATAAAAGAGCAATAATACAAAAGGACACATGTGCCTCTGCAATAAGCCAGGCATTTACAATCCAGTTAACTGTTTCATAAAGGGGCAAGTTTTATAGCCACAGCGTCACAGGGCTAAATAACAATTTAGCTCATTTTCCTTTCTTCATATTCACTAAAATTTATCACAGCAAATATATGAACATTTTTAAAAAATTGTAAAAAGAATTTTGTTTTTTTCCTTAATCAATATTTCTTGCTTCTTAATTCATGTCAAATGTTTAATTGGATTCAAAAAATCAAATAAGCTTTAATCTGGGAGAATCAAAATTTAAATAACCATTGACTCACTTGTTCTTGGTCTAGTTGTAAACATGCCTTCTGTGCAGTATTCAGATCTCTCCAAACATTTCTTTCAGAGAATCTTTCACTCATCCTACCCATAAATTTTTCTTTATCTTTCTCTGCTGCTTTTTTACGCTTGACTGCCATCATTGCTCTCATGTTGTTCATCTCAGTTGCTTTACGCTTCATTTCTGTGTCTCTACCCAATCCTGAACGCCCAGTTTTGAGTTCAATAGGGACAGGCTCAATTCTACCATTGCCTGAAAGTGAAAGATTCAACAATGAAAGATTATTGATAGGAAGTCTACATAGAAGAGGTATTAGATATTATCCATATATTTTAGCTAAGTTTAATCATGATATCTTATCTTATCTTATATGTTACAGACGCTCCTTCTGTACAGAAGATTATTGCATCCTGCATATATCTATGGTTTGTGTTTAGTCCTGTATTTAGAGTTTTAAATGATGATAATGTTTTGGCTTTCCTGGTTTCTTCAGGCAACCCATTCCATTTACTAAATGACAAATGAATTTCATTTAAAGCAGACAGGGACAATTTTATATTATGAGAATGATTTGACCTTAAATAAGAAGTTAAAATTAATTTTAAAACTATAGAAATGTTACGCATTTATTCATGCATAGAAATGCTTTGTATTTGAAAGTTGAAAAGCTCCTTTAATTTTTGTACATATAGTATATAAGCCAAAATAATCTATCATAAAAAAGTGGCTGGGGGGGGAGCTTTATACTATCGTAATGGCTTCCATATTAGGGGTGTACAAGTATGATTTTTTGCTGCGTACCGAGTAGTGGCGGCCATGTTTGGACTGAATACTGATACCCAGTACTTAAAAAAGTATCAACTTGCTATTAACCCACATTTTGTGACCTCCATTCCACTGTTCACATCACACATTTTTTCTCTCATTTTAATAATGATTTTATGTTAAAGATCAATGCTATATTATTATTAAAAACTATTATTATTTCTCTATTTGTTTTAAAAATATTCTTTATTAATAACTTTGTATAAACAGTAAAATTTATCTTAAAACGAATTTTCTGATTTGTTCACAAGCTCCACTACCTATACATATGACTTGACAAAGCAAATTGTCCTCTATTAAATGTACAAATAAAATTAGGAACTCCTTTGGAACCTTCAACTTTTACTCATGATTAATTCTAACCAATAGTTATATGGCTTTTGCACACGGCCACCTTTTTTGAATGAAACAATGAAAACAAAGCAATAGTAATAGAGTCAAAATGAGGTTGAAGGATGAATTTTTGCCAATGACAAGTCTGCACTTGGTACATTTTATTATTTCTTAGGCAAAAAAGGTTTTAGACATCTGCGATTCTACATGCATCTTTGCTATTGGAGCACATACGGTAAACTTGGTATCGGCATCACTTACACAGCCGATTGCAGAGTATTTACAAGTATATGAAAATCAGCCAATTCCAAGTAGCCAAACCGAGTATTGGTTCAGCCCTACTCCGTATTCTAGTAATAAAACAATTACCCAATTTTCCTATTCCTGTTCCTGGTTTATAACCCATTTTCTGTAGCATTGCAAAGCCTTTGCTTTCACTTGAGATATTGGAACTAAGACCTGTCTCGCGATGCAAAGCTTCTAGCTTGTGTTTTGGGATTATTTCATTCTTTTTTGCCTTTTCTTTCTGAAGTTTTTCTTTTTCATACTTTTTCTGGATTTGTCTTGGGGCAAGCCCAGGTCTTGTGTCACCACTGAAAATAAATTTTAAATTATTTTTATGATATGAAAATATCCTATTTTTAACATAATAAATATTTTTGTTAACAGAAAAACAAAAATAATAATAAATTCATACTATTAATAATCATAAATTAACTAAAAATAGAGTGGAATCAGTAAACTTTATTATTGAGCAACACTTTTATCAGTATGAATGACAGGATTAAATTTAAAATAGTTAACTTTCTGGTGATAAAAGAAGAGGTCTTCATAAATCTTACCACTTTAATAAAAATGCATCTGACATGTAGTCTTCCTCTTCACTTGACATTTTAGTTTCAATATTTTCCTAGTGAACGTAAAATAGTTGACATCTATTGCCACTGTACTTGCACTTTAGTCTGTTGCATTAAACATATCCATTCAAAATAGTACTTTAAGTCCTGAATATTTTATATAACTATAACTTCACCTAGATATTATAATTAAAATACAAATTTTTAATTTTTTTTTAAAAAAGAAGAATTTACTGATTCTGAAATAGGTGTCTAAAGTCAATGAGGTGTGCTACATGTTTCTATTTATTTACCTTAAAGTCAAGAAAAGTTAGAAGACTTGTAAACCCTCTATTGTGGCCCACCTCATATTTTTTGTAATCTTTTAAAGGGCTCTCAAGCTCGGAGAGTATTTTACATTTATTTTAATAATTATTTTAAAAAATTGTTTAGGTCATATTTTAGAGCTCTTTGTATTGAAGGAATATTAATATTACTAAAAAAATTAAAGGATGAAGTATATTGTTATTAAATTTAAATGAATAGCTGAATAGTTATAATTATAAGTAATAGACATTGTCCAAATTTTTAATTGTTAGGTTACTTGCTTACCTTCATAAGTCATACAGGTTACTTAGTTAACTGTAACTATTTGGCGATACTTTTGACTTTTGAAAAGAAAAATTACCAAGAATCATGACAGAGACACTTAACAAATATGGAATAGTGAATAGTAAATCTTTAGCTTATTTTATCATATTATTATATGCTCCTGAGCCTAAGCAGTTTAAGCAGAAAACTATGGCGCAATTTAACTATCAGGAATTAGCCACTCCTGACAAAGACAAAGTGTTGCCCGGGCATTAGCCACCCCACTCCCACCCACAAGTTACTCTGACTCTGTTTATATAAAAGTGATATATGATATACATATATATAAAATCATGGTAGTTGACCCCCTGAAAGAACTTTTAATAAATAATAAAGTCTGACAAATAACTGGTCTGTTGAATAGCGAATGAATATCAATAATAATATACAATATATAGTTAAGGCCATGGAAAAGTTCACTTCTCAGACTTCTCATGATGACATGCATTGAAGACCTATGAAGAGCTTCGTCATATGTTTAATATAATATGATATATAATATTAATAATTAATATTATGCATATTCAAAGGAAAATAATTTATAATGATAATATTTATTCAATGAAATTGAAATGACTGTAATTCCCACTGTAATAAGTAATAAATTTAGGATGTGGCTAGCGCTACGACAATTTTGTCGTAGCAGCAGACCACCCGGTCAGATGTTGCTAGCCTTACGACATGTCGTAGCGCTAGTCAGGAAACTAGTGCTACGACATACGCAACTTCTGCTACGACTAGTTTTAGTCACTCTTTGCAGTAAACACCTGGAAAGAATTAAATCTTAACAAACTCTTCTTTATATTGTATACGCATATATATTATAATACGACATTATTTGTGTGTATTAATTATAANGGGGGGTGGGGGGAGGGCAGGTAAAAACAACAGCACAGGACTCCTCATTTACTCGCCTTTTTTTCCCATTACTTCGTGCTGCTGTTTGTGTCCGTTTTCTCAGCCCCCCCCTCCCCGCCTCGCCTCTCTTTGCACTATTTATGACGAGCAAGTCTGCGAGCATGATGCGCTATGCCTCCTTTGTCTGACAATGGCTTTAAGCCCCGCTTCCCCCGCTTGCATTCAGCACTTTGTCGAGATGCCTTCAATTCAGAGACATTTTCAAAAATATCTTCCAATTAATTAAATAACAGTGATGGTTTATTGTCATTTTTTAAAACTCACACCTCACCTTTTTCGTTGGTGATGCCGACTGAGTGTCAACTCGCGAATCAAAACAAAGAAGAAAAAAATAGTATTAGCATAATTAAATACAGCTTTAGTCGTAACTGTAAGTAAGCACACATCACATTTTTACGACTGTCGTAGCAGCAGATGACCCGACCGGATGTCGTAACGCTAGCCAAGCATATGTGGATTGGCTAGTGTTACGACTAGTCTAAAATCTAAATATTTTTATTTTTAACAGATTTATTCAACGTTTCTGCTTTTCAGAATAATAACAAAAATTATCAGCATACTCATTATGATTATGATATTTTTTTTTTTAAAAATGAATGAAATTTTTAAAAAGAAAACAATGACGGCAGCGGGATTCGATCCCGCTATCGGTAGTGTCAAATCAGTTTCGAAGCAACGGGACTATCACTTGATCTAGCGAAGCTGCTGAGAAAGTCTAATTTTTTAAATTTATAACTGTTTTTCATTTAATGGCTCAATCTAGATTTTTTTTAAACCTTTAAAATTCATTAATAAGCTTATCTAGTGATCATGATATTTCATTATGAGAACTATAGTTAAGTATTTAAGTATTAGTCTAATAATTAGTAATAGCATAATTGAAATACAGAAAATTGTTTACGACATGTCGTAACTTGTCGTAACGGCAGACAACACGGTCGGATGTTGCTGGCGTTACGACTACGACATGTCGTAGCACCAGCCACAACCGCGCGGGTTGTCTGCCGTTACTTTGTCGTAGCAGTAGACACCACTCCGATAAATTTAATATTAATGACTATTAAATTAGTCATTAGTATTAGTAATAAATGTTTTAAATATTATTACTAAATTATAAATATTAGTATTATTAGTCTATTCTATTACTAATAGTAGTAGTTAGTAGTTTGACTATTACTATAAAATAAAACTATTAACTAATTAGTAATTAACAAAAATTTATTCTTTTTAAAAAAGGGCGGTACTGGGATTAGATCCTCAATCCTCATAAAAATGTAATTACCTTCCATTCTATTTTATGTCTAGAAACGCTCGTATTAGTTTAAGTTTAAGACTTTTTATAATTATAACTTTATAAACTTTATTGTTAAATGGACAACAATCAAGATTTTTGAGGTGCTACCTAAACAAAAATGTAACATACGGGAAATAACTCTCTTTAACAGTTTTTTAAGTAATCGATATTGAAATATTCTCTTGTTCTCTTTGTTGCAATAAATGTCATCACGATTACCGGCATAGTTTGCCAATATTACCTAACCATAGGACCATAGACTTCCATAAAATATTGCTTCACATTTCTGTGTCAAAAGAAATTTTTTGGATTGATCTACAAAATAAACATAATTCTTTGTAAATTACTAGCTTTACTCATATTCTATTTGAATAAAAGGATACATTTTGTTTATTCGTGCTAAAATCCGAAACAGTAGAAGAATATGTAGGCAATGTAGGCTAATTTTACATTTCTCTTACTCTTGGATTTGTTAATTTTTTATTTAAGATTTTTGTTGCTGTACTGTGCTGCTGGATGTTTTAGTATTTGTAACCCCAGTTCCAGTGTAACGAGTTTCCCAGCTGGGTTAGGTAGGCTGTTCTGAATATCTGGATTATCAATGTATAGTTGTCTTGTGATAAATCGACTAAGATTACGACATAGGGTTACTAAAGTAACATAGACATAGTCATAGATGGGTCGGTTAATGATAATGGCAATGGATTTATTTTAGAATGTATAGTATTAGATCCAATTATAATTAATAAATACATACTTATACTTACACAGCACAGGTAATCTCAAAAAGCCTAAAAAGGACTTTAACTTTAAGACTTCAACTAAGTTTAAGTTACAGTTACAGATATAACTTATCTTTTATAAAATTAAAATTGTCAACAATGAATATGGTGATGGCAATTCTATTCACTGATACTGATTGTTTTTCTATTAAAAAAATTAATAAGGTAAGTTGTTAAATAATGATAATGATTTTTTAAAATTATTAATTAATAGTAATTTATTATATTATAATATATTCTGCATCCTTCCGTCTCGTGAGATGATGGTGCATCACCGTTAGGTTGGGTTGCTTTTTCTTCTCAAGTGGCTGTGCAGTCCTATCCTTGAATGATAGTCTTTACCACAGTTTTTACACACGAGTTCTATGCATCCAAATGTCTTGGCCTTTCTCCTAGCTCTTCTGTCTGCAGCCTCCTCCATTCTTCCCTCCTCGGCTACTATGACGCCCTCTTTTATTTTTTTTAGCTCTAGGCAATCCTCTGAATCCCGGTCCCAAATTATTTTACAACTAATAAGAGGAAGTATAGTAAATCAAAGTATGTTATTAATTGATAGAACACACCACAAGTCTTTTTATTGTTCAATAATCAGTCAGCAAATACTAGATATTGTAATTGTCACACAGCATTTGCAAACAGCTGCCGAATGCGTTATGTTTGTGACAGTTGCATCACTGAAAAATCGTCAAATAGTTAGCTTGCAAACAGTCAAACAGCATGACTTGTACCATTCTGATCCCAGCCCAGAGTTTACATTTCGCTTGCATCCACAGTTCTTCGATAGTTTCAGTGTGAATGTCCCTGTCAGTGTGTACTGAATGAACGAGCTCATGAGCATGCAGCACTGTGTGATCATCCACTCCGTTTTTATGTAAGCGACATTCTGATAGCCTAGCCAAGCGTCTGACGACTGTTGTCTCAGGCAACTCAAAATTAGTTAAAATTAAAATGCGTTCCAGTTTTTGTTAAATTTATGATTGAAAATAAGCTAAAATATGCATTGATTAAGAAAATGAGTCGATAACGACGTAAATGTTTATTAATGTTATGTTTCTGTGTGATATACTAAAAAATTGCTTACTTAAACAAGGAAATTGCTCTCCTTTATAGAAAAAAGGATTAACTCAACCATTTTAAAATTTCAATTGTTCAGCTATATTGTCTCAAAGTGAGGTATGTTGGCTCCAACTCTTTTTTTTAATCTCTTAGTGTCAATATGTATTAGTCATGGTGGTCGAGCGGCAAAACGCTTGGCTGTCATACCAAGAGTCACGGGTTCGAGTTTCAGTGAAGGCAAGGTCTTTTTCCCGTGCCCAAAGGGCATCCTCGAGTCCAACCATCTCCAAAAGGGGTACCTGACATCAGTTTGGGAAGTAAAGGTGGCTGGGCGTAAAAAGGAACTTAACTTTACTCATTTATAAAAAATATTGAGTGGGTGGGGAATCAAATACCAAAATTTGATCGTAAATTACAAGATGGAGTATTGAAACTTTGAAATCATCATTGAAATGATTCTATTGATACCCTTTGCTAAACAGAATTTCAAGAACTTAAGCTGCCCTTTATCACTGATTAGAAAGAGAAGCTGTTTAAATAAAGCATCGACCACCACAACCAGACAGTTCACTAACAGTTGAAATGACACACCACACACAGAAACAAAGTTTTAACAATTAATAACAACATATGTATTCTGATGGGGGCACGGTGGTCTAGAGGTAGCGCGCTGGGCCAAGGCAAAAGTCATGGGTTCAAGCCTCAGTACTAGCAAGGCCCCGGGGCATTGTGGTAGTAACACAATCCCTTGCTCATCAGTGGTGGCCTAATGAAACTTGTGAATGCTAGTTCACTTGCCTCATAGTCCACCATAGACTGAAAAGGGATTATTATATAATTGTATACCAATAATTTATCACTCATGTGAACTCATGTCCATTATTCATTTAAACACATGTCCAATCATAGCTGGCGTCCACAGCTCTGCCACCCACCTATCGGCAGGGTCATATAATTAATTACAGCATTATTTTTTTGTTTATTTTTATTTTTTTATTATTTTTTTTTTGCTTAAGGTTTTTGACCGTGACCAGAGGCATCACTAGGGTTGGTGTCGCGACTTGTAACCAATATAAATCCTCCGAGTCTTCCAGCGCCTAATAACGGGAACATACAGATTTTTACGTCTTGGTGTCATCCTTTGTGATGGTGATTCTTTTCTTTTTTTTTCCTAATTCGTTTTATTATAGTTTGTTGGTACTGATTTATCATTGTTTTTGCGTTTAACGTATTTCATTATATTTCATAATTTTTTTTCAAGGTGATAAATTTTTTTGTCTCCCTTCAAATTTTTTTTTTACAAAAAATTTTACACAGTGCAACTTTAGATTTTGGTGTCACCCCCCCCCCGATGGTATGACCCGAGGCGCTCGCCCCCACCTCATCCCTCAGTGACGCCACGGACTGTGACTATCCACCTTTTCTTCTGGCATTGTTATTGTGTTATTTAAAGTACATGTTACATTTTAGTTCATCCTCATCAGCAACATACTAGAAAATATCCATTCATCATTAACGCGGGATGAGTTTCCATTGTTCTTTTAAAAAATCTCCCACCCCCTCAACCAACAGTTTAAAACATAATTAAAATAATCATACTTTTTTCCATCTAGCATTTGAACGATTTTTATGACATTTTAAAATAAACCATATCAATTTGTCTAATATTTAATATAGTATAGTTAAGAATAATAATCTAAATAGTACTTAGGGTTAGTCACTGCCTTCAACTTAATGTATAATTAATTTTATTTCTGTTATAACCACCAGTAATGTCAAAGCTTGAGCTATTCAATGTTAATAAAGAATCCCATATGTTACTCGTATTAATATTATAACTAACACTGTATAGTATAATCAACAAAGCCAACCTAATACCATCAGTAGTATGGAATTTTAATAGATAAGCGTACATTTGCCCTGTCAAGTATAATGTACCTTCAGTCTTATTGGGGGCCACAATGAATTTTTTTTTCATATTTGGTGTAAATACCTAATACTAATACATAGAATGTCTGCACTTCAAAAGGCCCCTACATCTCATATAACTTAGAACCCTATCAAGTCCAAATCTGCCCATGTTCATATAAAATATTTTTTTTTAAATTTAAGCTAAAAAATTGTATACTTAACTATTTGTATGTGAATGACGTGATTGCAGATTCCTTTACTGATGCTGCCTATGACAAAAGTGCTTGTTCCAAACAGGGCCGGACTTAGCAACTGGGAGCCCTATGCGACATAGTATGCAAAACGGATTGCGCGGGGCCCAGTTTGGGTAAAATAAACTAATAAGGATAATTAGTGGAAATTAAGATAGGCGGGGCCCACTGGGGCAGCATCGGTTGCAGTCGCTTAAGACCGGCCCTGGTTCCAAACCGTCACTCATGACTACCTACTTTGAATTAAACAGGCTGCGCCACATAAAAGTTGCTTTTATTAACTATTATATTTCTACACAACACGAGTCGGTGTAACAGGGGGATCACGACCTGGATCACTTCTCTCATTTCATTACTTTTATTTTTATAATTACGTAGAAAGTAGAAAAAGAAACAACCCGGTTTTTTAAGGTGTATGTAAACTGAGTTGTTATTTTAAGCTAATACAAGTAAACTGAAACTCTATTTGTTTTTGTTTTGATATGAAGGTTTTAAATAATCAACATTCTTTTTAATCTCCTTTGAATTTTAAGGTTTAAACTTACTTATTTCAAATAAATGATCTCCGCTTGGCTTGGTAAGTTTCTTACTCATCTTTGGATGCGCTGAAATTTCCGGAAATTTAATTATAACTTAATATAACTGTAAGATAAAATAAATTTAGAATTAGACTGTAGTGTAAATAGTGTAATGTTTAAGAAAATTAAAATCTGAGAGATTGAAATTAAAATATAATCATATAAATAAAATATATAAAGCATGTACAATTAATGATTTTAATTACCAAAACAACTAGTCTAAACTGCAATGTTAACCAAGGGAAATAGGTATGCCAGGTTAAAGACATCGGAGCTATATTTTATACGTGAAAACCCAGCCATCATGAGGCATTCAGTGTCCAGTTATCCTGTTATGATCCACTTTTGTCAATGGTTCTAATTTGAATATAGTAAAAGTAAAATATTTGATTGCTTTGACTACTTTTACTTTTAACCACCAATCTACTGTAGCGGAAAGGGTTAGTTAGTATCAAATGTAAAAATCCATTGTAGTATCATCAGTTACTAATAAGTAACATTGTCGCAACCGTGCAAGGGATTCCCAGCTAGTAAATGTGTTTGTTGTCAGCTGTTAGTGTATCGACTAATCGCCACGTGGCTTGAGGTTCATATGTAGCACTTTCGTGCATTTTGTAGCAATGTCAATGACTATTGTAAGATTTGTGTGTAAATAAAACGATTTGTTTTAGCCAGGATATAAGATGACATTATTAGCAAGCCTACTTTGTGCATTACTTAAATTACTAGTGCAAACAAAATTTGTTTGACGAGAACCCTTTACATACTTAACGCATTGAGCTAAAGTCATGGGTCCCATTTTGGTTCAAGGACTGTCGCGCTGATAACACATTCATACAGTTTGTTCAGTTAGGAAAGTTCAAGATCAGAAATAGAAATTGACCAAGTATGTGTAACTAATCATGGAAGCCAGCAGTTCTCTACACTAGCACGTTAAAATATCTAATTTACTCAGAGTGTTTGGTACTTATTGGGTTGAGAGTTCTTCATGGCTTATTTGTGTTTTTATTATATACAGTTAATTTCGCAAACGATTCTGAACAAAATTGACATACCGAAAAAATTTGACAAGTATTAGTATGAACCCAACTATGATGTCGTTAGTTAGGAATTAGGAGGGGGGGTGTCTTATGCATGTAGCTATAAATAAATTTTTTGTAATGATCGAAGTTCTTAAATGTTAAACCATGTCATGCGAGTGTACCACCAAACATTTGCCAGTGTTGTGCGGTATTCATAAACCAAGTGTTTTCAGTGTACTTCTGTACATTCAGTCCTTTTAATTAATAAATGCCTTAGTCTTGTACATCAGATCTTCCTCTATTTCTGTTCGGATTGATGGGCAACCAGCAGCTCTTTGCCTTCCTGTGCTATTCTGTGTTACGTAGAAACCTGTAAAGTCAAGGCCTTGCTCTTTGATAGTTGACAGTGGCCAGCGATGTTTTAGTGGGGAGGTGGGGGAGAGATTAAATCACCATCGAATTGTAGGCATAACCTAGAAAGCGCTAATGTTTTAAAGTGATAACTTTTTGTAGCAAACTTTTTGTATACAATTACTGAACATTGTTTAACTTAACATCTCTTAATTTACTACCGTAAATTATTATTATTTTTACTTCAAAAAGATGTACCAAATGTTTTTAAAAAGATCACTTTAAAATATGTACAAAATTACGGTTACTGTTAACTGTAAAATGCAAAAGGTGTTAAATATGTTGTTGAAAGAAAAAAATCCCTGTAAATGTTGTACATGTTGAAAGGTTAATGTTTGGAACTGTAAACGTGTATTTAGTATTTAGGTTATTTTCTCTAATTATCTTATACTTATACTTTTTTTCTCTAAATATGATCAGACTCAAACACCTATACCTCAAGTATCCAAGTCATAATTATCAGATTATCTTACTTGTTACCGTGTTATATAAATACATTTGAATCAAATTACCCTACACCTTTATTATTTTGTTACTCTTACATTACATACATCGTGTCCCATACATATTTGAACTAACTCCAATACATGTATTTTTGGAGTATTATCTTCTTATCTTATATGTTACAGACGCTCCTTCTGTACAGAAGATTATTGCGTCCTACTTATTTCTATGGTTTGTGTTTAGTCCTGTATTCTTACTAGAGTTTTAAATGATGATAAAGTGCTGGCTTTCCTGGTTTCTTCAGGCAACCCATTCCACGCCCGAATACCGAACGGAAAGAAAGAAAACTTGTATGTGTTTATGTCTATCTATCAAATGTAACAAAGATATAAAACTAAAATGCTACCTCACCCTTAATTCTAATTTAGAAATACAACACAAAGATAACCTAATACAACCCTCAAATAGACATAAAGTTAAAAACACCTTTCTTATTCCATATGCAAGAACAAACACATACAAGTTTTCTTTCTTTCCGTCCGGTATTCGGGCGTGGAATGGGTTGCCTGAGGAAAGTTATCTTTGTGTTGTATTTCTAAATTAGAATTAATTGCCTTATGTAAATTACTAATTTACTCTTGGTTCTTCTATCTTCTAGTGTTTCAAGGTTTAATGATTTAACTAATGGTGTTACTCCTGTCAGTTTTGAATATTCTCCAGTAATGAATCTGGCAGCTCTTTTTTGGATTTGTTCTAACTTATCAATATTTTCTTCGGTGGATGGGTCCCATACAGAAGATGCATATTCTAGTATAGGTCTCACCAGGGTGAGGTAGCATTTTAGTTTTATATCTTTGTTACATTTGTAAAAGTTTCTTTTTATAAAGCCTAAGGTTTTGTTTGATTTTTTAATAACTTCATTGACATGGGAATTCCAAGATAGTTTCTCATTTATTATGACTCCTAAGTATTTTGCATCTTTACAAAGATCTAAACCCACTATTTTATGTACGTAACTCTTCAAATTCCTCTTTTTGACCCATAAGTATTTTAATGTTGACTAAGTACCCGTGCCCACTATTTTATGTACGCAATACTTCCAAATTCCTCTTGTTGACCGTAAGTATTGTTGTGTCCTGTTGACTAACAACTCGAGTCCAAGTCCACTCCTCTCGTACTGCTGTCGTGGGAAGCTCCTGGGCGATCACCGTTAAGTCAAGCAACACTTGGAACTACTCATTGTTGTTGTTCTGTCCCAATACAGAAATAGATCTGTCCGTGGCCTGAATCCGTGGGCTGTGTTGAAAGGAGACCGTGGTACGGATGAACGTCATGTGCCCGCAACAGTGTGTGTATGGGAACTGAAGCCTTCTTGTCACGGCTGCTTGTTGTGTAGACCCACTCAGTTAGTTTTTATTTATAGGCCCAGGTACGGCCATTGTCAGTGATTTTCTGCTCTCTCCTTCCCAACTCTACAAGTAGAAGTTGTCAGTTGTCTTGACAGTCGTTACGTCCTAACAGCTTAAGTCGGTCGATGTGCTCAATTATATAATTGACGTGACGTATCGTGATCAGTAGGTTACATATTGTGCTACATCCAGGGGATGTTACTCGGTGCAAGTTATTTGTGTGATAAGAATAGTTTATACTTTATGCATTATAATTATACGATTTATATTTTCGGCATTTTTAGGGTCTCTTAAACACACTAGTAAGTGAACAGGCCTACTGTTTGTAAGACACTGCATGAGTTTAGCGTTACGTTTTCTGTTTGGATATTTTGTCACGCATTAACACGTAAGTTTTAGTAATTTAGTTTATTTCAATCGTCTACTCAACATTACTATAGTTATGTCGTGACAGTTATTTAAACGTTGTTTTGACAGTAATGCTTTGACAGGATCTTTTTGACAATAACAACGTGACTAGAGAGATGAGGCAGGGACAAGGCTCAATTTTTAAACCGCAGCCAAGCTCTGTCTTTAGCCCTGTCTTAAGTTCATAATTCTAACAATGCAACATGGAGATGGGTTTGGGACAGGGGGTCATTCAATGTTAATTAAAACTACTGTATTGATCGAAAGCGATAACCGTCTGTTGCTTATATTTATACGTTATCGTTGAACTCTCAGTATCTTGTGATCGTTTGTTTTAGTATCAACTCATGTCAACTGCAAACATTTCAATTCTTCACATATTTTAATGAGCGTGTGTGTGGGGGGGGGGGGGGTGTGAGTGCATTTAGTGCATGCTTGTAATTAAAAGAACCTCCATCCAGGTTTCGGAATTTATTAAAATTAATTTATAATTATATTTGTTAAAAGAGATTTTCCTATCCCGCGGGCTAGTGGCTGTTCACCTAGTGGCTGTTCACCTAGTGGCTGTTTACCGAAGGTTGTAAATTCTTTTTTTGTTTATACCTTAAAGATGTTAATGTCGCATTGCCTCCCATTCATTAAATGATTTGAACATGATCCTTGGACAGCAGTTTTTATAGAATTTTGAAACCACTCACTCACTCACACGCTCTTTAAACATCAGCTGTCTATACGTTACGTGTTTCTCCATGTGAAATCGGGGTTGTCATAAGATTCCAGATTAAATCATGTAAATGTGTCACAAGTTTCTTTAGTTGACTTAATTTTTTTTTAAAATATAATATTTTATTAATCTCCTAAAAACATGATGCTGAATAAAGACAGAACTCACCCAGCTGCACTGTGATATTTCATTATATAGTCGTATCACTAAAGTTTTAACATTTATTGTTTTATCAAAAATAGTGTCTTCCCTATGCATATATTATAGGTTAATATGTTTTTTTTTAAAAAATGTTATAGCTAAATGAGGTTTATTGGTTGATTGGTGGTTGAATGGAATATATTTGTGTTCAAAACTCGTGGCTTCTTTATCATAGGTTCGGATTGAAATTTCCAGCCGGCAAGACTATTTAAAAGATAGAAAAAGATACTTTTAATTACTTTGGTATTGAAAAACAAAACACTTGATACCATAAAAAATCAGGCGTTAGACTTTGATTAAATAGATAACAAGACAATTGTGAGTGTATATATTTATATAATAAAATATATATATTTATAAAGAATTCACTTCAGAAGATACTTTTCTTTTCTAATATTTGTTTTGAACTAAAAAAAAATGTTTAAAAAATGCTTCACCCCCACCCCACATCCATTCCACACACACAACACACTACATACATTATAATACATACCATGTAGATTTCAGTAGATGACTATTGCGATACAACTAACCTTATTCATGAACGTGTGTCCTTCTAACTACACTGTACAGTCATTGGTGAATAGTAATAAGGAAAGATGTCCTTATAACTACACTGTGCAGTCATTGGTCAATAGTATTAGTAATAGGGAGAGATGTCCTTATAACTACACTGTACAGTCATTGGTTAATTAACTATAGGGAGAGATGTCCTCATAACTACAATGTACATTGGGATGTGTCCTTATAACTACACGATACATTGGTCAATAGTAATAGGGAGAGATGTCCTTATAACTACACGATACATTGGTCAATAGTAATAGGGAGAGATGTTCTCTACACTTCACATCATTCAATAATAATTGTAATAACTTTAAAAATACATATTTAGTTTTATTTTAGTGGTCAATAGCAACATTAATAATAGTAAGCTAGTCAATGAACAATTTTTAAAAAAATATCTTAATTTTGTATTTACATTGCTTAATTTGGGAGTTGATGTGTTTATATTTAGTTTATGAGTATTTGGAAGTTGTCAGGAATTGTAACTTTATAAAAATTTACTTAATTCACCAATTGATACTATCTAAATTATATCTTCAGAAATTATATGGTGATAAACCTAGATTTTGTAACCGGATTAATGCTTTCATATCAATGTTCATAACACTTTTATTGTGAAAACTTTATCATTATTTTGCATTGCAAATCTCCCATTACAAGAAATTAAAGTAAAATACTACAAGTACAAGCCTTTAACTTATTACTTATTTGCTAGCTAAATTGCGAGTTAATTTTCAAAGCCTATCTTCAAACTACAATAACATATATTACGGGCGTACAGGATTTCGGCTTCAGCTGATCCGGAATCCGGCCATTTTTACAAATCTGGCTCCTATTCCGGTCGGATTTCAAAAAATTTTGAATCCGGTATACCCCTAATATGTATTAATTATCAATATCAAATGTACCCAGGATTATTTCACATAGCGTGGGGCCGCGGTGGTCGAGTGGCAAGCGCGCTCGACTGGCGTTCCGATGGTCACGAGTGCTTCCATGGGAAGCCAGGGATTTGTTCCCGGGGCCTAGGGCGTCCCCGAGTTCCACCCAGCTCCAAATGGGTGAAAAGCGGCGGGGTAATGCGTGGAACCCTCAGCCGTGGCATGTGAACGCTGCATCACTTGCCAAAAAAACAACTGCTGCCTTGCAGATGGTCTTGGCTGACCAAAGGCTATGGAAGCAAATCCAGAAAATACTGCAGGCAGAAGTCGGAGACCACGGGCCAATTGGCGCAAAACTCTTGGCACGCAAAACTCAATATTCAATATTGAGAACGAAGAAGAAGAAGAAGATTTCAAATTCAAACAGCCAGTGATATCAAATATCAAATGTAGCCGGGGTTTAGTCACATAGCCAGTGATATGAAATATCAAATGTAGCCGGGGTTTAGTCACATAGCCAGTGATATCAAATGTAGCTGGGGTTTAGTCACATAGCCAGTGATATCAAATGTAGCTGGGGTTTAGTCACATAGCCAGTGATATCAAATATCAAAAGCGTTTGACTTTGAATCTAATTTCTAAAGATAGATGTGCATCTCTCCTCTACAGTTCACCGCCTGCCATATCACTCAATGACTCAATGTCCAAATAATTTAATAATAGTAATAATAGCAATCTCAATGACTTGACATGAGCGGTAATTTTTCAGTTTCCTGGTTTTGATTGAATTATTTGCCTTACGAAAACAATGAAATTTATCAATAAATAATTATTTTTCAAATAGTAACACGATTTCTGACCAGAAGTGAAAAAAAAGTGGGGGAAAAAAATTAAAGACGATTGTTTTCTAGAGGCGTCACTAGGGTTGGTGTCACCCGGGGCGGTAGCCCATGGTGTCAAGCCCTCACGACTTAACCCATAGAACTCTTCCTAGTTTTCCTGTGCCAAAGTAACGTGAACACACATGGCATTACTATTACATTTTGGTGTCACCTCCAAAATGGTGTCATCCGTGGCGGCCCGCCCTCACCGCACCCCCCCCCCCCGTGACGCTACCGAGTTTTCATATAAATTCGGACACTTAAGCTTAAGGCGTTCTGTGTCTTTTTAAAAAGATTTCCGGTGAAGGGGCCATAATTCTTGCCGTAGCTACTATATCTTTTCCTCCTTTCTAAACCCTCGCCTTCACACCCCGCCCTTTTTTCCGTCCATCTAGCCCCCCTTCCCCTCGAAACCATTGCAATCTCTCCCCCCCCCCCTAATTCCTCTCCGTGGACTCCCCTTAAAGTTGCAACCTCCATCTCTGCCCCTCACCTTTTTTTAAAATAAAAGAGATTGGCAAGTTAATAAACCTTTTAAAATTGTTAAATTATGTATTTCAGAATATCTGTTAGATTTATATTACAAATTACACGTAATATTCTCGGGGCATCTAAACTAAAATGGCGGCTACGTCTAAGAATTATTTGTTTGCTATTATTACAGTTTAATAACCGTTGGTTGGGGATGAATTCTTGTTATTTCTAGAGTTTCAATAACCGCTGGTTGGGGATGACTTCTTGTTATTTCTAGAGTTTCAATATTCTAGAGTTTCAATAACCGCTGGTTGGGGATGACTTCTTGTTATTTCTAGAGTTTCAATAACCGCTGGTTGGGGATGACTTCTTGTCATTTCTAGAGTTTAAAAGTGTTCACACTGGAAGGACTTCTTAAGAAGAGTTTAAGCAGCACAGTCTGAAAGGACGTCTTGTTATCAATGCACCTTTTCACCTTCGTATAAATCACAAAGTTGGATGCGTCGCAGAGTTTTTTTTTTTACCGACGAGTTATGAACCCCTCTCCCCCTCCTCTTTATCGAAAAAACAATCTTAGCTGGCAGAAGTAGGTCAGTCCCCCTACCTGCCAGTGTAAATTGTATGAGATTTCAATTTTTGGAGGTATTTTACAGTAAACGGCATAGATATAATGTTGCTATTCTTGGTGTAACTTGGTAAATTGTTTTACGGCCTGCTAGCATCATTGACTAAATAAAGTTTTGTCCCATGTATCTAGTCACGTGCCTGCTAGCACCATTGACTAAATAAAGTTTTGTCCCATGTATCTAGTCACGTGCCTGCTAGCATCATTGACTAAATAAAGTTTTGTCCCATGTATCTAGTCACGTGCCTGCTAGCATCATTGACTAAATAAAGTTTTGTCCCATGTATCTAGTCACGTTTTCTTGTAGTAACCTTGTCTATTGTTGGATTCGATACTGTTCTAGTTCTTAATAAATCCAAAATTTTCTATAAAGTTGGCCTACAAGTACAACACCAGCTGTTTGAATAGATCGCCAAGTACAAGATTACTCGTCCGATTAGACCGCTGATAAACAAAAATATTGTTTAAATAGACGGTAAATAATCGTAAGGTTGAATAAAACTAGGTTTTACACTCATGTTAACTAATTCTGGATGATTGCCTGTGGTCATCAACTGTTTGATGAAAATTTGGGTCCTGTGACATTGACATCAACGGTGGACACTTTTCTCATGCTTTCCTCACATCAACTATTTGATGGACATTCAGTTCACGTGTCCCTGGCATCAAATGTTTGATGGACATTCAGTTCATGTGTGCCTGGCATCAACTGTTTGATGGACATTCAGTTCATGTGTCCCTGGCATCAAATGTTTGATGGACATTCAGTTCATGTGTGCCTGGCATCAAATGTTTGATGGATATTCAGTTCATGTGTGCCTGGCATCAAATGTTTGATGGACATTCAATTCATGTGTGCCTGTCATCAACTGTTTGATGGAGATTTTGTCCATGTGTCTCTGGCATCAACTGTTTGATGGACATTCAGTTCATGTGTGCCTGGCATCAACTGTTTGATGAAAATTTTGTTCATGTGTTTTTGGCATCAACTGTTTGATGGATAATTTGGTTTTTGGTCATGTGTTTTTGTCAACTCTGTCATATCATTAGTGACATTAGGATGTCAATAGATTTCCTACGTACCAATAAGTCAACATGTTTTCCACATACTTATTGGTTTCATACATACCTTGCTTCATAATAATATGTTCTATATTATCAATAGTTTCTCTAGAAAATGCACACCAATTGTTTTGCTACATACAAAACAACAAAAAAAATTTTTTTAATGTATGTAAAATTCAACTCTTAATTAACCTACAATAACACAATCAATATTAAATGTTTAAAAGATAATTTTTAAATGTTAAAATTACAATGAAAGTCTAATTATTACCGTACAATTTAAAACCCAGAAAAAGGTAAGTATTAAAATGTCAATATCCACTTTCAACCAGCAATTAGTCCAAACATTAAACAGGAAAGCGAGACTCAAATAAAAAAATGTATTTTAATCTTATATTTATAACTTATTTTTATACGTCTAATCAGTGTATCAAAAAATGCAGAAATCTCTGGCCAAATACCGTGTCATGTTAGTTATATCAAAAAATTTGATTTAAAAATACAGTCTTAAGTTTTGTGTGTTAGCACTATGATGTCATTAATTAATAATACAGTAGCATTGAAAATACCAGTTCCAGTCATCTTTTCTAAATACTGTTTTGTTGGTTTTTAAAAAAATCTTTTTATTTAGTACGACATAACCGATATAACGGTTCAATTTTTTTTAAATAGTACCAGCGCCTTCACCCCAATTCATGGAATGACTGATTGTTCCATCTTCATAGTTCTCACCCTTCCAGCTGCTGAAACATGAGTCAATCAATGTTCAGCGACATATCATCTTATAGTCTAAACAAAATCGTGTTTTTTCTTTTTATGTCCGTTAGTTTGTGCTGGATTGAATGTACTTTGATGTTGGTGGTGGATAGTATGGGTTGAAAGCCAGAGTTATTTGTATACCTAAAACAAGTGTGTACTCTTACTCATTTGAGAAACTGATTCTTTTTTATCCAATGTTATATTGTTCATTATTCATTCCTCTGTACTCATTTGTTAGATGTAGTTGAAAGTTTAAAGTATGAATGAATCATTTCTGTTCCTTTGATCTCCTGAAATGAGATGTCCAAAAAACTGTTGTGATAAGTGGATGACTTCTACAAATGGCTTGGTTCCTTCATCACTAGTTTCTCATTGAAATGATCATGTACTTTGAATTTGAAAGTGAATCAAGTCGCCAAACTATATCGAAAGCTCTAAATTTTAATTAATGGATGAAATCGATTATGTAACTTTCTAAATAATTTTATGGAAAACTTTATGAAATCCACGACTTTTTATGCTTTCAATCAAATACAATTATCGGCACAACTTCTCTGACTGTCTTTAGATAAATGAAATCCTTTGTCTGATATGAAAAGTCATGTTACAACTTTCAGCGAATAAAGAGGGGAATTAATACAGTTTGAAATAAAAAAAAAACTTTCATATGAGATGATCTGGTGGTTTTTGATAAATGCACTCGAATGACATTCTAAAATAGCCCATCTTTCACTTGAATTGACATCAATAGCTTTCATTGCAGAAATGCAATAGTTAAAAATATATATATTTTTTTTAAAAATGGAAGTGCTCTTGTAGTCAGTGAAGTCTTTTGTCCAACTCTATGGCTTGTTGCAGATTTTTCACTTTTGGTTTTAAATTTAAAAACAACAACAAAAACAACCTTAAATTGACATTGATTGCATATCAAACTAGAATACACATAAAACTAAAGTGTCTCCAATATGTTCAAATCATGGTATCTTCAAATGATTTCTTGATATGTACCACCATGATAATAATGATATCTTTCACATATGACCTATGGTGTTGTGACTAGTTATTTGAAACACTAAAGATTTGAAACAATATGAATTGTAGCAGGATGATTTCGAGGCCAACTGAGGCAAGTGAGGTCTCGTGATAGTACGAACGCCAATTGAGGCTTTCTCCTATTCTTTCGCCTCTCTGAAATATCAGTGTAGTCCAGACTTTTATTACACTTTATAATTTATATGGGGAGTGAATGTTTTTAAATTAATTATTTTCCCCATGTTATTTTTGGGTATGCCCAGCACTTCCCAGCAGACTTACCACTGTTCGAGACGGCACATTGAAATGTAACAAATTGTCCGCCGATGTGAACTCGTGATTCTAGTCCTCCATCTAACAGGATTAAGTGCGTCCGTTAGCCATCATTGATTATGTAGGCTTGCACTCCACGGTCTGTACTTTTAGCAGAGGCGGTGTACTGTTAACGATTGTTCCCCAGCCCAAATCTGGGACTTTGTTTGTCTTTAGACGGCAGTCAACTGGTGGGGATGGATACGATGGCAGCGGCGGATTGCCTATCTTTACTTGTATGCACTATAGCTAGAAACATTCTGGCCTTTAGACTGGAGACTCATTTGACAGACGTCATTTGTTGGGATATATCTTCTACTCATCTACTCAAAAGATCATGAAATTAAAACAATACAGGATACAATATTTGCTGTTGGTTTCTAAGTTTCTAACAACAAGTTGTAAAAAAAAATATTTTGAAAAGCATTTTCTGGTGCTCGCTTTTCTCTAACTTGCTCTTTGATCAAGCGAATAGGTTAGATTAACCGTTATAGTTATATCTATGTTTGAAACGAAGGGCTGCTATGAAATAGGGCATACAAATACAACATTGAAGTTAAGTGACTGATAGTTGGTAAGATCATTCGTGACATGTTTGTCAATGCCGTCTGACCAATTGTTATCCACCAAGTATTGAGTGACAGCAGGTCACTAGGGATGAAAAGTTACTGTATAAAATTAAATTATAGTTTGGTCACTAGTGATGCAATGTTACTGAATTATAAAACTAAATAGTATAAACAGTTTTTCACTAGAGATGATTTGTTACAGCATGAAAAATTAGTTCACTATGGATCAAATTTTACGATATAATTAAAAACAGTTTGCTTTTGATTTGTCCTCCAGAATTTTTTATTTACATATACATGTAGATGGCAATGTGGGGCTGGTGGTCGAAACCGTTGTTGTTTTTATAACTATTTTAAAAATAATTTAAATGGTATTGTAAACACTTGATGATCAGTCTATCGTACTGATAATAACTAGAAATTACTGTAAATGCTTTTACGGAACAGTTGAGTCACATCTAAAATACAAACAAGCCATAACTTAAAATGTATACCTTTAATTCCACTGAAATTTAAATATATGGTTTTTTAAATAAATATTTTTATTATTATTATTATTTGTTTGGGGGAGGTGAAGGGTAGATAAGTGTTTATTTATGATCTGGTGTCGATACACGTTAGTGTATACTCAAGAAGTATATTCACCTTACTCTACTCTTCTGGGGTTAGATTTAGAGGGTTAACATAAAGTTTGAAAATCATTGAGGGGAGGGAGCAGGGTTTAGATCTCAGGTTCAGATTATTAGATCAGAAGAAAAACGTGTAACGAAGACTACGTAACAATAAATGGGAAACATTATACAGGATGTTCTTGGCGACAGATGTAATATCAGGTTAAATGATGAGGTCATTTATGAATATTCGTGAGCTTATTCTCATTAGGACACGACGATTTCAATATAACGAAGACTGAGAGCTGCGCGTCGTCTCTTCTCTTTAGACTTGTTTTTGTGACAGTGTTGTGTGTGGGGGGGGTACTATGTGAACTGTTGCCAGTAGTATGTCTATGGGGGAGTCGATGTAATTGGACACCTGTTAGGTGTTGCATGTTTCCATTTTAATTGCTTTTAAATGTCAGTAATGTCACATAGAGCAAGGCTTGGCCCCTGCGAGGGGAGAGTGAAGTGATGGAACTTGTTTACAAACTCTAAATTCATCATCCCTCTCAAATATAATGGTTTTGTTACTTACACTAGCCACAACATAAAATTCATCCTCCCTCTCAAATATAAATAATGGTTTTGTTACATACACTAGCCACAACACAACATTCATCCTGCCTCTCAAATATAATGGTTTTGTTACAAATAAGTTACATACACTAGCCACAACGCAAAATCCACCCTCCCTCTCAAATATAATGGTTTTGTTACAAATAAGTTACATACACTAGCCACAACTCAAAATTCATCCTCCCTCTCAAATATAACGGTTTTGTTACATGTCTTGCCACAGCTCGAATGATAACAGTGGAGATGAATCATTGGGGAAAGGAAACAAAACGTTGACAGTTGAATTGGGTCGGATGCATTAATATTGATAGAGGTGATTGGTTGGTGTCCATTTGTTGAACTGGGTCCGAGATTTGCAGATCTGCACTGTATTTTACACGTCTATCAATCTGTATTAAATCTATCGAAAACAAACACCAAAAGAAGTTCCAAGCTATATGTATCATTATTATCCAATATTCTCTCAAATAGAATAATCCTACCCACCATTAACATTAGTAGGGCGAAATGACGTCTATTATGCTGAGCTTGGCTGACATGTAGCTTCAAGGAAGGCTGGGTAGTTCTAGACGTGCGCCGTGTATAATTGTCAATTAGACATACTCGTGAGGCTTGGTGAATGTTGTTCAAACCACTAAGATTGGTGTATGTTGTTCAAACCACTAAGATTGGTGTATGTTGGTGAAACCACTAAGATTGGTGTATGTTGTTCAAACCACTAAGATTGGTGTATGTTGTTGAAACCACTAAGATTGGTGTATGTTGTTCAAACCACTAAGATTGGTGTATGTTGGTGAAACCACTAAGATTGATGTATGTTGTTGAAACAAGTAAGGAATCTTTAAATGCCATAATGGATGGGGACCACTACTTGTACATGTTTATAGTATGGAGAAGTTTGGGCCGTGGTGGTCTAAGTGGTAGTGCGCTGGACTGCGAACCGTGACAGTGACAAGAACTCGAATCACGGGTTCGAGCCCCGGTACCGGCAAGCAAGGCCCCCCGGGGCATTGTGCTAGCCACACAATCCCTTGCTCGTTAATGGTGGCTTAATAAACTTGTGTACGCTATTTTCACTTGCCCTAGAGTCCGCCATGGACTGAAGAGGGGTTTTATATTGAGAGGAGTTTATTTACTGAGAAGATCTTATCAGCTACGTTAGACAAGTGTCACTGCCACTATAGGAATTTTCAATTAAGGGAAACATACATTCCAGTCGCAAATTAACACCGTGTCGCTGTTGAGAATTTTTAAAAAAAATAAAAAAATACACCATTCCTTGTAGTTATAGGAAACAATGAGAACCGCTGATGCGGCAAGCCAGACGCGTGGGACTTAATGAATGGGTCGATCTACTTTTCGGAAGTGCGAAAACAAGCCACGGAAATGAGTTGTCTGCAAGGATCATCGCCACTGACAACTATTTATGTGTGTCAAAACAATGTCTTTTGACTAAAGAGTAATCGCGTCATATTTTTAGCGCATTTTCGAGAAGTCGAAATGCGCTATTGTATCCGTTTTGTCCGTCTGTCCGTCCGTCCGTCTGTCATCACCCTAGATCTCAGCATCCATAAGTCCTAGACCCATGATGTATATATGTTTTTTGTATGTCCTGACCTGCCATTTGTGCATCAACACCCAGTTACTCGATCCGACCTATTGTAGTGGCAGTAGAGCTCCTGGAAGTATGAAAGTCCTAGACCCATGATGTATATGACAAGAGTTCCTACCACCTCCAACACACAAGAATTCCTATCACCACCAACACACAAGAGTTCCTACCACCGCCAACACACAAGAGTTCCTAAAAATTCATAAAAATATGTCTAAAATCTAAACACAATTACTGATAACTACATAATGCTGATATCTAACATAAGTACTGATACATAATACGAAAATGCGCTAACACGTCCTGAGTGCAAAAAGGGACCAGGCTTAACATGATTTTTTATTATGCCTATTTTCTCAAGATTGCTACGAATGTTTTCCATGAATTATGAATTGTGTTCAGTTGATCATTGAGCGCTGAAATAGTTACCAGTCTGTTTGTTTCGTTGTTGTGTTAAATTAAATGTGCAGTTTTTCTATTTTTTTAAAATTATTTTTTTAAAATAAAGATAATGCTTAAATTCTATTTTACGTGTTATTCACCTCATGCTCAAATAAACTCAACATTAAATAATACTTTATACTTTTTTAATATTCCAGAACAGGTAGTCGCCATATTGTCCTAGCTACTTGATGTTGGTGACCACGTCGTCGTTGTAGAGAAAGTGAGAATTTTAGACATAACTGGCAGTGAAGTAGATATAAATTATAAAGAGGTCTGGTGTAAAGATCCGAGCTACTTGTATTCAAAGGAAAGATAACTTCCAGTCATCGTGCGGTCACGTGTTGTGATATATAACTTTGAAATGATCTGCCCCCGGCCGGTCTGACTCCACAGACATGGCAGAAACTGACCAACTCTTTACCCTGACGGAGCAGTCGCCCTTTCTAAGTTACAGTCCCAGCATCTTCCAGACCAAGTATGGGATAAGTGGGATCGGGAAAGCCCGACGGGTTGGACGTCCTGCCAAACAAGGGAAAAATAGTGACCAAGCGCCACATAAGAAGGTTCGACTCAGCCCCGATGCCATCAAATGTGAGGACCGTAAAACTGACAAGAAGCACACCGTGTTTAATGGTAAAGGTGACGATGTCATAGTCAAGTCGGAGCCCATTGATGATCTGGAAGATTTGACCTTGAAGGGTCACAAAGAGATCTCGTCTTTGGAAAACACGAAGTCTCCCAGCCACAGGGAGAAGAGTTCAGACCCTAAACATTCTTCCCCAACATCGTCTTCTGGTTTTGTGGGAAAGTCGAGCCCAGTGGGGTTTGAATCCCAGTGCACGTCACCGGGATCTTCCGGGAGGGATCCTCTTCCAGACTCGTCAACGGGTTCTTGCGAGCAGCTTATTCGGGATGGCCGTCGCCGAAACAGTGTGTCCGGTGCAGATGACCTGACGTCATCCAGCCACCAGACGGCCACTACATCGTCTGGAGAGACGATACTATGTCAAGTGTGTGGGGATCTAGCCGCTGGATTCTATTGTGGAGCTTACATCTGTGAGGCCTGCAAGGTATGAACCATTTTCTTAGATCTCCCCCCACCTCCTGGCAAATTTAGTTAAGATGCCATTTTGGTATACATTACAAGATTCTGTGTAAGAAAGCTAAATACGTTTTTATTGTCTTTTTATACTTGAAGTTGTTATTTAAAATATTACTTTGAAGTAAAAGGATAAGCAGGAGCTTATGTTCTTTCTCCATGTTCCTACTCCATTTCTCTCCCCATCCGTTTCTCTCTCATTTCCCTATCACCCAATTTCTTCCCATGTGTTTCAGTCTCGCATCTCACCCTATATTATCTCCGCGTTCATCAAACCTGGCAACAAATAGTTAACACGCGAGATCGTGTTGCTAATTGAACTGTCACAGATCACTCAGATGAAAGATAATATGTAATTACATGTACTTGAAATTTCACAGATATATAGATAAGATGAAAGAAAATATAATATTAACAGGACTGCCATGCTATATTTGTTATTATGTACTCTTGAAAAAAAGAGGTGGCTAATTGATTCCTTTAATACCTTTAACGTATACAAATTAAAAATACATATGTATGATCATATAAGATAATACAAAGATTAAAATAAATTTTTTAAAACGCAACCAAACCAGTTGAGTACATGATCAATAGGTCTCATAGTTTTGGTTGATATATTAAGTTTACTTTTCAAGTCCACCGGGGTTTTAAAACAATAACAGCCAGCGTTGTGAGTTGATGGTGTTTGGGAGTTGATGGTGTTTGTGAGGTGATGGTGTTTGTGAGTTGATGGTGTTTGGGAGTTGATGGTGTTTGTGAGATGATGGTGTTTGTCAGTTGATGGTGTTTGTAAGTTGATGGTGTTTGTGAGTTGATGGTGTTTGTGAGATGATGGTGTTTGTGAGATGATGGTGTTTGTGAGGTGAGGGTGTTTGTGAGGTGATGGTGTTTGTGAGTTCGTCCTGCAAACTTTGTTAGTGGTAAGACCAACGTTGAAAGCCAAGCTCTCGAATTTCCTCGGACATCAAGTGAAATGCCCCTTACTCGCCCCCCCCTTTCCCGCCCTCTGACCTTGTATCCACCGTCTGTTAGTAGTGGTAGTAGGTGGTCAATAATTCAGATAATGGATGCTATGTAGGCTGGCTATGATGTCTAAATCTGATGTATTATTACAGAAATCTGTTGTTTTCCCGGACATAAATTGATCCTATTAGTGCTGTAGTGTTTAACGACTCGCTGTCGATCAAACAAATCTGTATCTGTATATCTTTCTTCTTCTTTGTCTGATACCCACTCTATCAGCCCACTCTCTCACCCCACTCTCTCACCCCCCCTATCCCAATCCATCACCATTCCGCAAGGGCTGCCGGTTGTTTGAAGACAAAAATCTCAGGTGTGAATTTGTTTGAGAATGCTATGATACAAATATCCCAAGTAGATGTTTACATTGAGCAGACACAGCTAATGCATCTCACGATGAACTTTTGTTCATAAGCAGCGGTTTTCTAAAACTCTCGTCCGTTCACCGCACCAATGGGCTAGTTTTGAACATTCATTTGTGCTATTTCAGTTTAATGAATTTTAGATTGTTGTTATTTTTTTATTTTTAAAATGTAGGACTTGTGCACACTACCCATTAAAAATACTGGCTGACTTCACGACGCTACCGGTTGCTGGAAACGAGAGTGCTATATATTCTAAAAGGATTTTCAAAAATGGAAGGTTTTAGGGTTTGGGTTAGGTATAGCTTTAGAATTTTCGGACAATTGAAGTTTTTAGGGTTTGGGTTAGGTATAGCTATAGAATTTTAATTTTAGCTTTTTTAAAGGACATGCCATAACAACAAAGATGGCCGCCGGTAATGACCGTGACGTCACGTTCGAGATTCTACATGTTTACCAAATACTGTCATCTGTAAATATCAGCTTAGTCTCCTTAAAAAAAGACTTTATTGCTATAAAATGTCTCTTGTCTTGCCTACTGCAGGCATGTACTTATATCAAATAGAGCTAATAGCGACAGTTAAAATGTGTAGACAACTGCCTGCTGATGACGATGTCAATTTCTGTCTGTTAAGTGCCAGTGGACATGGTACACTAAAGTGTTGCATCGAGAAGAGCTTGGTCACGGAGAGAGAGAGAGAGAGAGGAGCTCAGGTGTGAGGCGTACTTTAACTTTAAGAGTACAGCTAGATGTGTTGACTGACATGTCTATCCCCATACCAAAAGACATGCTGCCTTCTAACTTCAGTTGTTGTTGCTGTTTTCCTCTTTGTTAACTATAAACCTTTCTCCACCGTCTCCTTTGGCTAAGTTGCTGATCAGTAGTCATTATCTGCTGACCATTTATCAGTATCTGCTGTCCATTTATCAGTATCTGTTGACCAGTGATCAGTATCTGCTGACCAGTTTTCAGTATCTGCTGACCAGTAGTCGTATCTGTTGACCAGTGGTCAATATCTGCTAACCATTTATCAGTATCTGCTGACTAGTATCAGTATCTGCTGACCAGTGGTCAGTATCTGCTAACCATTTATCAGTATCTGCTGTCTAGTGATCAGTATCTGCTGACCAGTGGTCAGTATCTGTTAACCATTTATCAGTATCTGCTGACCAGTAGTCCGTATCTGCTGACCAGTAGTCCGTATCTGCTGACCAGTAGTCAGTATCTGCTGACCATTTATCAGTATTTGCTGACCAATGATCAGTATATGATGACCAGTAGTCCGTATCTGCTGATCAGTAATCATTATCTTCTGACCAGTGGTCAGTATCCGCTGACCATTTATCAGTATCTGCTAACCAGTGATCAGTATCTGATGACCATTTATCAGTATCAGCTGACCATTTATCAGTATCTGCTGACCGGCAGGCAACATTCGCTGACGAGTTGTTATGTAGGATGCTGGGAAGCCATTTAATAGTTAGCCAATCACTTTGCACAGGTATGACCCACAGGTATTTCCCGGCTATCAAATTCCCAACGTTCAATGTTATCTCGGCTCAACTCGCGGGGTCGTCAACAACCGGACGATAGCGGCCAGAAGTAGGAACTGACTTTGTTATTTGTTGACTGTAGTGTCAAGGTCACGTCGTGTGTTCACCTTGGGATTGTTTAGCCGTCTTGATTAAAGATGTTGTTTGCCGCCATGGTCATTCCTGGACCAGGACATGTCCTGTTGATGTGCAGCAGTCAAGGTGGCGATGATCAATTTGGAGGACGTAGAATCAACAAACCTGTTGGGGACATCATTTGGTGAAGGAAGACAGAGAGGTGGAGGTTTAGAAAGGAAGACAGAGAGGTGGAGGTATAGAATCAACAAACCTGTTGGGAGATCATTTGGTGAAGGAAGACAGAGAGGTGGAGGTATAGAATCAACAAACCTGTTGGGAGATCATTTGGTGAAGGAAGACAGAGAGGTGGAGGTATAGAATCAACAAACCTGTTG
>MUZC01004579.1:451236-467748 GCA_002072015.1 Radix auricularia | reverse complement strand
GGGGGGGGGGGGAGGGGGTAGATCAAACGATTAGTACGACATTGACGTTCTGTGTGAGAGCCAATGCTAAGCTTCCAATATCCAATACATCAAACTATTTAATTAACTCCCCATTGAGTAGAGCTGTTCCGTTGGTGAACATTTGATACAGCAAGGGCTGTGTGGGGGCGGTCTTTGAGATAGAGCTGTGATTTACTTGGTTTTCTCTGAAGCTATTTAGTTCGCTCTGTCAAGGTTAGAGTAATCGTAAACAATGTCTGTTACTATTATACCAATAGTTGTTAATATTATACACAAAATATGTTAATATTATTGACATTGTTACCCTTAAAACAAAATCTGTTACTTTTACTATTATAACAAAAGCTTTATCTGAAACATCTGTTACTAATATAACAAAAAAGTGTTACTATTATTAGAATGCCTCTTACCATTATAAGATTGAGTGCGCCTTGGGTGTTATCATGTTGCCAGGCTGGACTCTAATGTCGAAATTTGTCGATGAGCAGCTAAAAATTCATATTAAAATATAACATTTCCCGGAATACTTCAGTTATTTCTCTGGACAACTAAAAATTGTATTGGACAGTCAATTTTGTGCAAGTTTTCAACTGAGCTTTATAAAGAATAGCGTGAGAATCCCTGCATTCTTGAGTTCGTAAACTCAAGTGAAGACCTTTCGTTCAGGCATCCCCATAATCTACCCATATCTGTACCAAACACATAAAAACTCGCAGACACATTCACAAGCAAAGATATGAAGGGATAAACAGGGGGCATCTTTGACTTTCCTAAACTCTTCCATCTCACAACTGTAACAGTGCACGGCGTATTGATCGCTGGCTGAGAGAATGAACCACAAATAGACCAGAGAGAGAGAGGGGGGGGGTAAGGGTGAGTGAGGGAGATCATGATATAGTTAAGGATTGTTGGATTTGGTTGTGGTGGGGGGGGGATAAGTATGGTAGTTCCAGATGTGGAGACGAATAACTAGAAATTGCAGGATGGATTCCACGATAGACGGTAATCGAAATGAATGATCGCTCTAGTTTCCGAGGCGGACGATACGATTACTCATATTTTTACGAGGATCTACGGGGGCGGCCAGGACTAAAGTACATTATAATAGTCGAGGTCATTGTTCTTATATAGTGGCCCGGGGGGGGGCTTGACCTCTTTGGGGGCCCCTACATTTTGACCAGTGGCGTAATATTTAACATTTAATGATTACAAAAACCCTTTGGAGCCTCTCTCAAGTGGGGGCCAAGGGGACTTTCAAATTCGGACCCCCTCCCCTAGCTACACCACTGTTCTTATTTTGTCTTCTGATACTGGTATCTAAAATCGGGGTAGTTCAGCTACTGTAAGGTTACTGTGATAGATTGTTAGTGCAGTATACCGATTGTACCGTTTTTCAAGGCGGATGAAAACTGAAGCTAGTGTTTTGTTGCTTTCGGGCTTGTTTTTCAGGGAATTCCCCCCCCCCCCCACGTCAACAAACGCTGCGCCTTGTTTGAGTATTTCATGTAGCGGACATTCTCCAACTACGTCATCAGTTTCATTGTTGTTGTTTTTTGTGGGTTTTTAACTTTAAAAAAAAAAAAAAACTAGCCTTACAAACACGCCGAAAGGTCATGCTTATTTTAGGTGAAGTACACCCTTTTAGAACTCATAACACACACTGATGCGGGTCTGGCTGCGTGCGTTGAGCGATGGGGGTGCTGACAATGGGACAATACCCTGGCGGTTAGATATGAGAGGTCTAATTTGATAGGTCTCATGGTCACGTGTGCTTAATGGATGGACATCCGTCCTGTTGCAGTGTGCCACCAGTGGACCTCATGGGTGCCCGCATCGGGTGTCTCTAGTAGGGTCAGTCCGTATGGTGGGCTGCAGTGGCGTAGATAACAGCATGACGGCCACGGGCGGCACTGTCTCTCTTACATAACCGTTTGAAATTTCATGTGGCTTGCCGAGACTTAATGTCATGTCACATCCTTCTATAGATTCTCTGTCAGAATGAATTTTTAACATCAAATAGAACTATGCCCCCCCCCCCCAATAATATTCACGCTCACGTTGTTATTATTATTATTTTATTTTTAAAAAATTAATTTAAAAAAGACACCGTTATGTTCGCTATTCATTAATTAATATTAAACATCATGTGTGTGATTTTGAATATGTAAGCTGTATAATAAAAACTATTAAAAACACCATTTCATTTCTTCTGCAATAATGCACTTTATAAATAGATTTGATATTTGTACTGAACAATAATACGACACAAAACAACAAATAAAATGACGATAACGGATTTAGATTTCATGTTAAGCACTTAAAGCACATAGAACATTTTAAAAGGTATGGTATTGTGGGGTAGAGTACAAGAGATACTGAAAACGGTAGCTTATTTGGAGCTTGAGTATAAGACATATTTTAAACGGTGTGTTACATTAGAAAGAAGTAGATTACAAAGGATATTTTTAGAGGTATGTAATCAGTTTGTCTGAGCCCAATATTGGAAACTTATTCAAACCTGGAATAAAATTTCATTTTGGTCTTGTTCATCAAATTACAAAAGATGTTAGGGATTTGGGATTGAGAGATTAGTCAATGTCAATTTAATCTTTTGTTTCTAGGGCACAGATGTTCATTCAACATCAAATGGATTTTTCGGTGTTGATGATCTGGCATTCTGCACGCACATTGAGATAGTTAACCAAAGGGACTTGATCATCATCAGTATTGGCTTTAGGTCACACCAGTGACTTGTTTCTACCCATAGTGACTCTGGATCTACAGTGACACATGCAGCAATGTAAAGAGTTACAGGCAGAAAAACATGTTTATTACTTGCAATGATCCGTGACGGTGCACCTTTACTGTAATGTATGAAAGTGGGTCATGGTGAAGCAGGGCAAGAGAGTTGGCCGTGTCGTAGCGGTCTGGTCTGGGATGTATGGATTTTAGTTTGGCGTCAACAAGCTTGTTTTTCTACGGCTGGCAACCCTTGACCTTCCGCTGTGTTAGTAGTCTGCTGTGTGGAGGGGATGAGTCGAGGAAGGTGGTGCCCTCAAAATAACAGCAATGGAAAAGTTGGAATTTTCTATTTGTTAGGGGTCCTCAGTTATTTACGCTTTGGTCTTTTTGAGCATGGATGACTTTAAAAAAAAAAAAAATAGTCATCCACGCTCAAAAAAGCCTCAGGTCATTTTGAGCCTGGATGACTTTTTAAAAAAAAAATGTTATAGGTTCTGGAATGTACACAGTAAGTGTCAACGTTATAGTGGAAAAGGAGATAAAATGAATGACTAATTATCTTGTTTGGAAAGTCGGTGTTTTAATCATAGTTGGTGGTTCATAGGCAGCAAAAGTTGCTATGCTAATGAGTTGATCTGTGGGACTGAAAGGTTGGGTAATTGAGGTTCATTGATGGGAAGGAAGGGAATCGAGTTTGATCAAAAGTGTGTGAATACTTGACAAATGTTGAGGATTCAATTTGTAAAATTTATTTTTAAAAAATCTTGTATCAAAGATGACAACATGGTATGTGTGGTAGATGTGGCTGGTGGGAGACCTCGTAGATGTGGCTGGTGGGAGACCTCGTAGATGTGGCTGGTGGGAGACCTTGGAGATGTTGCTGGTGGGAGACCTTGTAGATGTGGCTGGTGGGAGACCTTGTAGATGTGGCTGGTGGGAGACCTTGTAGATGTGGCTGGTGGGAGACCTCGGAGATGTGGCTGGTGGGAGACCTTGTAGATGTGGCTGGTGGGAGACCTTGTAGATGTGGCTGGTGGGAGACCTTGGAGATGTGGCTGGTGGGAGACCTTGTAGATGTGGCTGGTGGGAGACCTCGTAGATGTGGCTGGTGGGAGACCTTGTAGATGTGGCTGGTGGGAGACCTTGTAGATGTGGCTGGTGGGAGACCTTGGAGATGTGGCTGGTGGGAGACCTCGGAGATGTGGCTGGTGGGAGACCTTGTAGATGTGGCTGGTGGGAGACCTTGTAGATGTGGCTGTGATCTGTGGTGGGAGAAACAAGTGTCGCAATCAATAATGATTTGTGTCCCGTTTCACACGTAGTGGTTTTTTGTCGCAATCTTCTATACTGATCTATAGTCTTATTTATTAGAATAACAACTAGATTAGGATTGTCTGGCATCCATCCATAGACGAATTTCGCTCATACTCATGTAGTTAGTACTACCACTCATGGATTGGTTAGCTATACCAGTGCTTCTCAAACCCTTTAGAATAGTGGACCGGCAGCTGTTTTTTTTTTCAACGTACCAGGGACGGTGCACTATTTTTACTATACTATACTGACGTAGTAGCGAAATGTAATTTATTTTATTTGTTTGATTTTGTTTGCTTATTGCTCAAAATTGACATAATCTATACTTTACTGATAGTGGTAATGATTGCAAATTGAAGATTACAATAATATTTTTCTGTCCTTTCTTGATAGCTTCTGCGGACTGGTGGCAGATGGTCCGCGGACCACCACTTTGAGAAGCACCGAGCTATGCCAAACGTTTAACATGAATCATTATACAAATTTGGACACTAGAGCAAGTTTTTAACTGCACTTGGTTTGTTGTAGTTGAATCAATGTATGAATACATCAAAAATAACTTTTCGCCCGAATTGGTCGTTCTTTTCTACGTGTGTGTGTGTGGGGGGGGGGGTCTGTTGGTTGAACATGTGACTTAAAAAGTGATATACAAATAATGAGATTTTTTTAATACTTCAGATGTTATTTGGTGTGGATTTTTTTAGCGAAGTTAACCATATATGTTATGTAATGCATTATCCAGCTGATGCGATACTGATCATGTGTGTTGTCTATAATGCATTGCAAAAATGTTTGCTTTACAGCTAGGTACATTTTCTCATTAAGGGGATGTTGATCTATTTTAGTGGAACAAGCGGGTATTTAAAACCACTGGCGTTATTCTAATATCATCCATGAAAATTGTCATTCTATATTTTCAAAAATGAAGTTTTCAAGGACTATTATCAACCATGAACATTTTCAACGTCTTTACTCCCAATGTCCCCACTTATCCAGCGAATATAAATTTAACTAACAAGGACACAAGAGACCACCAATTCCTAGACACACCAAACTTGATCTAATGAACATTATACCATCTACATCGCGTCATGAACTTTTGGAATTGAAACTATTTTAACTCATTTGTTTGTTTGTTGTTGTTGTTGGACCTCATACGCGATTTTGAATGTTAACATTTCCTCTGCTCCGTATCGCTGATCAAAATATAAGTTGATAAATTAGAAAGAGGAATCATCGATATCCAGGCAAGCAAAGTCTAATTATGTTATATTCCCTATGTGAAATAGTGACATCCGATCACGTATTTTGTAAACATAGACGCATGTTGAAAGGTCATGTGATCATAAGATTGTAAACAAATGATGAATGTTGAAAGGTCATGTGATCATAAGATTGTAAACAAATGATGAATGTTGAAAGTCATGTGATCATAAGATTGTAAACTAATGATAAATATTGAAAGGACATGCAATCATATGATTGTAAACTAATGACGAATGTTGAAAGGACATGTCATCCTAACGTCTAATTATCGCCGACTCATCACTGGGGTTGGCTCGTTCTAATTGAATAAATTTGTCTTTGATGAACGCTTGATGACGTTGTAGTGATAATAATTGAGGGCTTAAAATTTGTGTTGCAATGATCAGTATATTCATAAAGTAACGCCAAGACCAGGGTGAGACAGTACAGATGTATCTAACTACTGAGTAAGCTACAAGAGGCATGTCAAAATGACTCGCCCTAATTCCAGGTCGTCTGATCACCCAAGACACATTTAAAGGTGGGGCCGACCTTTAAGTTTAAGAAATGGAGTTTCTACTTTAGACCGCTCACGTTTTGAATACGTTGTTGGGATCTTGAATCTTTATGGATGCTCATGGGAGTGCCACAAACATTCGTACATAAACCCTCCCCTCTTGGGAGTGCCACAAACATTTGTACATAAACCCTCCCCTCTTGGGAGTACTACAACCATTCGAACATAAACCCTCCCCTCTTGAGAGTGCCACAAACATTTGTACATAAACCCTCCCCTCTTGGGAGTACTACAACCATTCGAACATAAACCCTCCCCTCTTGAGAGTGCTACAACCATTCGTACATAAACTCTCCCCTCTTGGGAGTGCCACAAACATTCGTACTTAAACCCTCCCCCCTTGGGAGTGCCACAAACATTCGTACATAAACCCTCCCCCCTTTACACACACATTCTTCTGTTCCAAGTGTTACTGGGCTATGCTGACTGGCATCCCTAAAGTTTAGCGATATCCAACTAAAACACGGAGTATCCCAGCAAGGCTTGTTTGATTGCCTACTTCATATATGAGTAATTCCCGTCCTGAATTTGAAAAGACTGGGATGCTGCTGCTCCATGGTATTAGTATTACTTCCAACATTCCCATTGTATTCGCTTTGCGGACTCTCGTGTCTTTTATGCTTATGGCCAGGAACATGTCTGTAGTGGGTACTTAGAAACATATATTTCATGTTTTGATTTTTTTAAAAATGTTGTCATATACATAGATATCTTTAGATACATAGATGTAGATAGATAGATATAACGTGCGATCTGAACACCAGTCTCAGTTAAAAGTTTAAGTAACTTTCGAATGTTCTGATTAATACTTTTATATATGTATAAATATTGTAGTTCAGTTACAATTATATTACAGGCGTTGATGTAACAGAGCAAAGATACGTTCAAAGTAAAGTTAAAATTAGTAAATATATGTTATAAATTATTAAAAATTGATATAATAATTGGCCGAAAACTTTTTAAAAATTCAGTCAGTTATCTCCCCTCAAGTGTATTTTTTCCACCCAGTAATATTTTTTTGAAAATGATTAGCTAAATATTACATAATTGCTCTTTCTTTTCCAGAAATTTTTCATCCGGGCCTCTAAGCTGGAGAGACCTCGTTACGTGTGCCTACGTCAGAAAGATTGCATCATCACCAAGGAGAGCAGAGTTCATTGCCAGTACTGTCGTTATCAGAAATGTCTCCAACTAAATATGTACTATCCCAGTGAGTACTATTGTATGTCATACTAACATGTACTATCCCAGTGAGTACTATTGTATGTCATACTAACATGTACTATCCCAGTGAGTACTATTATATGTCAAACATGTACTATCCCAGTGAGTACTATTATATGTCATACTGACATGTACTATCCCAGTAAGTACTATTGTATGTCATACTAAACATGTACTATCCCAGTGAGTACTATTATATGTCATACTGACATGTACTATCCCAGTGAGTACTATTGTATGTCAGACTAAACATGTACTATCCCAGTGAGTACTATTGTATGTCATACTAAACCTGTACTATCCCAGTGAGTACTATTGTATGTCATACTAACGTGTACTATCCCAGTGAGTACTATTATATGTCATACTAACATGTACTATCCCAGTGAGTACTATTGTATGTCAGACTAAACGTGTACTATCCCAGTGAGTACTATTGCATGTCATACTAACATGTACTATCCCAGTGAGTACTATTGTATGTCATACTAACATGTACTATCCCAGTGGGTACTATTGTATGTCATACTAACATGTACTATCCCAGTGAGTACTATTGTATGTCATACTAACGTGTACTATCCCAGTGAGTACTATTGTATGTCATACTAACATGTACTATCCCAGTGAGTAATATGCCAGTGAGTACTATCCCAGTGAGTACTATCCCAGTGAGTACTATTGTATGTCATACTAACATGTACTATCCCAGTGAGTACTATTGTATGTCAGACTAAACGTGTACTATCCCAGTGAGTACTACTGTATGTCAGACTAAAGGTGTACTATCCCAGTGAGTACTATAGTATGTCATACTAACATGTACTATCACAGTGAGTACTATTGTATGTCATACTAACGTGTACTATCCCAAGGAGTACTATTGTATGTCATACTAACGTGTACTATCCCAGTGAGTACTATTGTATGTCATACTAAATGTGTACTATCCCAGTGAGTACTATTGTATGTCATACTTACATGTACTATCCCAGTGAGTACTATTGTATGTCATACTAACATGCACTATCCCAGTGAGTACTATTGTATGTCATACTAACATGTACTATCCCAGTGAGTACTATTGTATGTCATACTAACGTGTACTATCCCAGTGAGTACTATTGTATGTCAGACTAAACGTGTACTATCCCAGTGAGTACTACTGTATGTCAGACTAAACGTGTACTATCCCAGTGAGTACTATAGTATGTCATACTAACATGTACTATCCCAGTGAGTACTATTGTATGTCATACTAATGTGTACTATCCCAAGGAGTACTATTGTATGCCAGACTAAATGTGTACTATCCCAGTGAGTACTATTGTATGTCATACTAACGTGTACTATCCCAGTGAGTACTATTGTATGTCAGACTAAACGTGTACTATCCCAGTGAGTACTATTGTATGTCAGACTAAACGTGTACTATCCCAGTGAGTACTATTGTATGTCATACTAAACCTGTACTTTCCCAGTGAGTACTATTGTATGTCAGACTAAACATCTACTATCCCAGTGAGTACTATAGTATGTCATACTAAACCTGTACTTTCCCAGTGAGTACTATTGTATGTCAGACTAAACATCTACTATCCCAGTGAGTACTATTGTATGTCAGACTAAACATCTACCATCCCAGTGAGTACTATTGTATGTCATACTAACATGTACTATCCCAGTGAGTACTATTATATGTCATACTAACATGTACTATCCCAGTGAGTACTATTGTCTGTCATACTAACGTGTACTATCCCAGTGAGTACTATTGTATGTCAGACTAAACGTGTACTATCCCAGTGAGTACTATTGTATGTCAGACTAAACGTGTACTATCCCAGTGAGTACTATTGTATGTCATACTAAACGTGTACTATCCCAGTGAGTACTATTGTATGTCAGACTAAACGTGTACTATTCCAGTGAGCGAAGTGATTTCTTCATCCAACTGCTTACCTAAATTACGCGTACGTTTATGTCTAGTTACATAGAGCAGATTGCATGCACAATCATAAAGCAAATGTGAAAAATTCCATTGATTTACTAGTCTTCAGATCTATTTGTGTTTAGACTAAACACGCTTTCACATAACGCACTTCACAATTATGAGACTTTTATATATTGTTTAAAGTTTAAATATCCCTATACCCCAAAATATCCCCTTGGTATACCATCAGTCCTTTTTTTTCTTCACGTGACTGAATTTTATTAATATTGTATTTCTTATAGATCGCACGAACTGTGTTGATATTACTGTCTGATGGAGTAAACTGTGTTAATATTGCTGTCCTTTGATGGACCAAACTGTGTTAATATTGCTGTCCTTTGATGGACCAAACTGTGTTAATATTGCTGTCATACGTTGGAGTAAACTGTTTTAATATTGCTGTCCTTTGATCGAATCAATAAACTGGAATCATTTGTGCTCTCCTTAGAAATATGTCAGACATCATTGATTGATTACTAGCTGGGGGTGTGCCCATGTGATGAGAGCAACATGCAGATACAAGTCCTTTGAAGATGATTCTATTCTATTGAATTTACCTTTTCAGTCTTATTTTTTGATGACCATTCTATGATAACTACCCAGTTCTATCTCTACTATAACTACCCAATTATATCTCCACCATAATAACTACCCAATTATATCTCCGCTAAGATGACTACCCAGTTCTATCTCTAGTATAATAACTACCCAGTTCTATCTCTAGTATAATAACTACCCAGTTCTATCTCTAGTATAATAACTACCCAGTTCTATCTGTACTATAATAAATACCCAGTTCTATCTCTACTATAACTACCCAATTATATTCCACTATAATAACTACCCAGTTCTATCTCTACTATAACTACCCAATTATATTCCACTATAATAACTACCCAATTATATCTCCAACATAATAACTACCCAGTTCTATCTCTACTATAATAACTACCCAGTTCTATCTCTAGTATAATAACTACCCAGTTCTATATCTACTATAATAACTACCCAGTTCTATTTATACTATAATAACTACCCAGTTCTGTCTCTACTATAATAACTACCCAGTTCTATATCTAATGTGATGACTACCCGGATGAGCCTATCCAGTCAGATCTATTTTCAATTATTGTCAAATGTCTATTTCTCACACCTTCACTGAAATTGTCTTGATCCCGTGAATATTTCTCGTGTATTCTAAGCATTTATTGATGTCGTTGACCTAATAGTTGTATTGACACGTGACTTGAGATCACGTTGTAGGAAGCCATTTTATCAAACGTCCGTACATTCTTGTAAAGTTAACAGGCCGGAAGTTTTAGTTCATTATTGATTTTGCTCAAAAAGCCCAGAGACCCATTATCTTTAATACCATGTACATTTGTTATTTTTACATGGCCGACTTTTCAAAGAAATAAACATTGAGTGTTGGGGATTTTTTGTTGTTGTTGTAAATAAACAATCATAGAGAGTTATTTAATTAACATTGACCATTAGCACTACCTGCTGACGTTATCAAAGCTTTTAGTTGGGGGCGGTACTATGATGAGCTACTCCTTCATTTATTTGGGGGAAATATATTTGGTAGTAGAAACATATACCTTCATTTCTAACAGAGATGGGATGGTAGTAGAAACAAATACCTTCATTTCTAACATAGATGGGATGGTATTAGAAACAAATACCTTCATTTCTAACATAGATGGGATGGTAGTAGAAACAAATATCTTCATTTCTAACATAGATGGGATGTTAGTAGAAACAAATACCTTCATTTCTAACATAGATGGGATGGTAGTAGAAACACATATCTTCATTTCCAACATAGATGGGATGGTATTAGAAACAAATACCTTCATTTCTAACATAGATGGGATGGTAGTAGAAACTTATACCTTCATTTCCAACATAGATGGGATGGTAGTAGAAACAATATCTTCATTTCTAACATAGATGGGATGGTAGTAGAAACAAATATCTTCATTTCCAACATAGTTAGGATGGTAGTAGAAACAAATAAATGTACATATATTCCCAACATTCAATTTCCAATTTTATAAAACTCGCGCAGCAACTAAACTGTAGCCTCACTAATAATATCAAAGACTTGTGCACATCAGATAGAAGAAAAAAAAACAACAAAAAACAACACTTGTAAGTCATCTCCGCCCCCTTTTTTTCTTCAATTAACGTCATCTTGTCCTCTGCTGTCCATTGAAAAAAATCCCAGTTATATTTAGACTTTCATTTCCTATTTACGCACGGACCTCATTACATTATGGGGGTTATTAGAAACTCTAGCTCAGTGGTTCTCAAACTTTTTGAGATTCACGGACCACTATAGAAACGTGCGTCTTAGCCGTGGACCACAACTGAAAATCTTGCTACTGCTTTGCTGGAAATGTATAAATATATAAATACACTTTTAATAGGGCTGCAGAAAAAAACGGTTAATTTATGATTAATCATTTTAAAAATTTAACGATTAAATTATTTAACGATTAAATGACCCATCTCTTACAAGTTATTGGACGTCAGAAAGTAAAAAAATAAATAAATAAATAAATACAAAAATTAAAAATCATGAAACTCTTTCATCTTTCTCGTTGTAACATTCTAGGAAGCCTTTTGCTTTATATATAAATATCTAAATCATAAAATTCTGATAAAGCCATACTATTATGGCATGACAAACCTTATGTAAACGCATATAAGCTTACATCGCATATAAGCCGACCCAGTGGCGTCACTGAAGGGTGCGGTGTGGGCGGCCGGTGACACCATCACAAGGGGTGACACCAAAATGTAATATTCTATATTTATATGTTCCCGTTATTTGGCATTGGAAGACTCGGAGGAATTCTATGGGTTAAGTCGTCCAGGGTGACACCAACCCTAGTGACGCCTCTGAGCCGATCTCCTAAAACTGCTTTAAAGTGGCCAGTCTTTTCCCTAAAAAAAAATAATAAATAAATAAATAATTTTTTTTTAAAACCTGCATATAAGCTGACGATGCAGTTGTCTAATTTTATTCCATATTTTTTGGTTCATATAATTGTTACTGTAAAGATTTAAAATGCTTACGTTTATATTACGTGTTGTGTTCTGCTCTTTCCACATTGGTAACTATAATAATATCTGAACCTCCGCTCATACGTTCTTCACAACTGAGGATTTATTAACGAAGATTATATTTAGAAAAATTATAAATTTTAGTATCTGTCCATTGTGTCCATTTTGGTTTATGCGCATATGAGCCAAACCCCTGATTTCAATATTGTATTGTATAGGTCTAAACTCGGCTTATATGCGAGTAATACGGTAATATTTCCTGACACCCGGCTCGTGTGTTCCCATCCCTGATATATGACCGACTCTTGTCATATAACTGACGAGACTTATCCCAGTTTCTTTTGTGGCTTAGGTTTCACTCACGCCACTTCCCTGGTGCATACAGGTCATGGGAGTATGGTGAGGACACTCGAACTAGGTCAGGTTAGCTCTAACCGTTAGAGAGATCACTAACCTGGTGACTTACTTCTGTCAGGCTCAACACCCAACTGTTATACCGTCTACGTGGTGTGCACACTAACACTATCACTTTCATAACTTTATACATTCTACGTGGTGTGCACACACCAACACTATCTCTTTCATAACTTTATACCTTCTCGTGGTGTGCATACACACACTATCTCTTTCATAACTTTATACCTTCTACGTGGTGTGCACACACCAACACTATCTCTTTCATAACTTTATACCTTATACGTGGTGTGCACACACCAACACTATCTCTTTCATAACTTTATACCTTCTCGTGGTGTGCATACACACACTATCTCTTTCATAACTTTATACATTCTACGTGGTGTGCACACACCAACACTATCTCTTTCATAACTTTATACCTTCTCGTGGTGTACATACACACACTATCTCTTTCATAACTTTATACCTTCTACGTGGTGTGCACACACCAACACTATCTCTTTCATAACTTTATACCTTCTCGTGCTGTGCATACACACACTATCCCTTTCATAACTTTATACCTTCTACGTGGTGTGCACACACCAACACTATCTCTTTCATAACTTTATACCTTCTACGTGGTGTGCACACTTCAACCCCTGCCGTGTTGTACACTGTTAAACACACCTCGTATGTACGCACATATATTCACCGCGTGGTATACTCACTATTATAATCACCACGTCATGTACACTATTATAATCACCACGTCATGTACTCTATTATAATCACCACGTCTTGCACTCACTATTATAATCACCACGTCTTGCCCTCACTATTATAATCACCACGTCTTGCACTCACTATTATAATCACCACGTCTTGCACTCACTATTATAATCACCACGTGGTTTACACAATCTTAAATCAGCCGTGATGTATATTTTAACCCCCTGTAGTCAGCCAACTCTCAGGCTCATGTCTTTGTAACGACAAGCCACACCCCACCCCACCCTACCCCTGCTGGTATCGCCATTCTCTGGTTGTTAAGATAACCCAGTAACAGTTAACTGGTTCTCCCATTCAAAGGCTCCAATTTCTAAGCTTTATGTCAATCAATGAACTCGGTGGAATGCCTCTAGGGAGAGTAGTTGTCCTTATGCTACAATGACAACGTGTCATCTGTACGTAAGCATGAGATACATTGTGTTTGTGTTAACGTGTGATATTTTTATTTTTTTAGAACACAAGAAACATATTTTAATTAATGAGAGCGTTAAAAGTATGACTTTAAGTGGTATACTTTTTCAAATATAATAGATATGACTAATATAATTTTGAAGATTTCCTGAAACTTTCTAAACTCCTGGTGATGCTCATGTTTTGTTTGATAATGCTTAATCAAGTCTAAAATCCCAACTACACACACCACAACTGCTCCTTTGAAATGTGCCCGAATCTTTCGTTAGACCGTCAAAGACTGATGTATGGTAAAATCATAAATGGCATCAAAGGCATTAAGTTGAAGGAAAACAAGACAGAAGCAATTACATATGGTTCTGATGCCAATCTGAGGGAATTAGCCATGACATCGATAAAAATTGGCACTTTAGGGATCCCCTTGTCCAATCCGTAAGCGATCTAGGCCTGTACATGACAGTAAATTCATGATGAGTCCCAATGTATTAGTTCGGTGTTGATGGCTTGTGTCTGTCGTTTTATGAGGAGTCCCAATGTATTAGTTTGGTGATGATGGCTTGTGTCTGTCGTTTTATGAGGAATCCCAATGTATTAGTTCGGTGTTGATGGCTTGTGTCTGTCGTTTTATGAGGAATCCCAATGTATTATTTCGGTGTTGATGGCTTGTGTCTGTCGTTTCATGAGGAGTCCCAATGTATTAGTTCGGTGTTGATGGCTTGTGTCTGTCGTTTCATGAGGAGTCCCAATGTATTAGTTCGGTGTTGATGGCTTGTGTCAGTCATGATGGCTTGTGTCTGTCATATGTGTGCCCTGTGTCCTCGTCTGAATTGGAAACCATCTGTAGCAGTCTCTTCTAGGCTGGCTTACTGCAACAGGTGTGGATAGCCTGAGAATCAACTACAGAAAACACTGCAGCGCGTATTGCATGGCGGATGAGGGAATCAGACCATATCACAGAACTCGTTTCAATCTCCACTGGCTTCCAGTAGCTGAGCGAATAAATCATAAAATCTTTTAACTGACTTACGGCTGTGTTGTGCATGGATCACGACTGGGGTTCATGATGTGGCGGAAATCTATTAATAGAAATATTATATCTAAATTTATCTTTTGTAAGGACAAATTCATTAAAAAAAATAATAAAAGATACGAGTCAAAACGTGAATCTAGGTCAGTGGTTCTTAACCTTTTGAAGTAGGGGAGCACTTTTGGTCATGACAAAAATTTAGGGAGCACCAAAATCAAGAGTAAAAAAACAACAAATACACATACGTACGACTTTTATTGAAAATAAAACATTATAACATAAGAGTTTAAAATTATAACATGACAAACAAATTGTTAATAAACATAAATTTAATAAGTTAAAAAATAACATTGAGCAAAATTTAATTCACAAAAATAAAAAGATTTAATGTGAAACCTGAGCTTGACGGTTTTTACAAATTTCAGTGATATTAGGCCTAATTTTAGAAATATCTACCCTCAATTATTCATCCAAATTAGTAAGTGTTGCTCGCTTTTTAGTTTTTATGTTGGTTACTATCGAGAAACTGAGTTCACACAAATATAATGTTGAAAATTGCAACAAGATTTTAAGTGCCTTCGTGGAGAGAACTGAGTATTCTTCTTGCACATAGATCCAAAATTCCTCCAGAACCATTTCGGAAAATTTTATTTTAAGCGTACGATCCGATGATAGGTTGATTAATTCTTCTTCTCCTTGGTATGACAACTACTATTTTATGTATCAACCGTGGCAAAGGGATTACGTATCCAGTCATATGTTTCTACCTTTATTGATGGAAAATAAAACTCAATATTTTCTTCTAATAAAGTTAAATGCTCTGTTACTGCTGAAATAATTTCGTCGGTAGTGTTATTAGGAGAAGGAAAGATATCTACTTTCTTTTTCTCAGACAAACGATTTTTCCAAAAAAACAACAACTTTTTTTCCGAAAAGCTGTCAAAGTGAGTGAACATTAAATTTTGAGCTTCATAATTTCGCGGAGCACCGGTTAAGCACCACTGATCTAGGTTTATAGAGAATGATTGATCTTTTCAACTAATTTTTAATTCTTCGTTAATTTAAGACAGCTTATTGGACTTGAAAAATAAAAAACAATTTCATAATTTTACTAATGCTAACAATTTTGAGAACATAGTGATTTGACTGTATTTATGTCTCAAAACTTTGTTCCGCTAAAATGTAATCTAAAAAAAAAAAAAAGAACATTACGAAATGTGCTATGACGTTTTCCGGTTTTAGAAATGAAGAGCCCTTATTTACTTTTAATGGGGCTCCATTCACCGTCCCTGTAGAGATTTCCCAGTGAGAACAAAGAAAGAAGTCCCACAGAGTATGCTCCTTTGAACCATCTGTGTCCAAGTTATGAATTAGTCTTTCAAAATTATTGTGACAAATAAGGGCAACAAAGAAACATTTAAGAAAAACGTAAAGATATTTTAAAATGTAAGCCAACTTTTTAAAATCAGAGTCAGTGGGTTGAGCATGCTGGGCTTGCTATATATAGCCTACAAGAAACCAGCATCATCCAATGACAAATTGGCTATAGCCTACAAGAAACCAGCATCATCCAATGACAAATTGGCTATAGCCTACAAGAAACCAGCATCATCCAATGACAAATTGGCTATAGCCTACAAGAAACCAGCATCATCCAATGACAAATTGGCTATAGCCTACAAGAAACCAGCATCA
>MUZC01004579.1:392412-444101 GCA_002072015.1 Radix auricularia | reverse complement strand
ATTAATAATTACTTTAAAAATAAATTGTTAAAATCTTTTAAAACATTCTCTTTAATTTTAATAGCTATTTTATCGATTAAAATAATTTTAATCGATAAAGAAAATTACAGATTAATCGAGAAATTAATCGGTAATTTTCGCAGCCCTAATATAAAGTAATGACTGTTACGTCCTGTCAGGCTAACCCTCACCCTGTTTACTTCTTTTCCATTTTCTTTTTTATAAGCCTGATTGCAGTCTCACCCCCAATTTGTTCTCTAATTGACTTGGTTCACCACAAAATCCTGGTCACCACACCTGCCTAAAGAGCCTAAAATTGTTTTAAAAAACAACTCCCCATCTAATCTATTTTACCATTCTCCAGGTAGCCGAATAGGCAGGCAGCCCAATGCTGTGAAGCATGCCATATCTCTGGAAGCTAAAAAACAAGCAGCATTAAAGATAGAACCTGGCACCCCCTGCAGCAGAATGGACACCAGCCCGACAAGTTTCAATTTTGAGACTGTTGTTCTTGATCCCTGCATGCCAGGAGATGTTGAGGACAGCCTTCAGTCACTTGAACATGAGAATCATGTCTCGAAACATGAAGCTGAGGAGTCTGTGACCAAGCAAGAATACTCAAGCCCCAGGACACCAGGCAAAAACTTCCCTGACAGCCTGGGCTCACCACCCGCTGCAAATACAACCTACGTGCATTCTGACAGATTTCGAATGCCCGCACACATGCCTCCAGCAATGTCTGAAAGATACGATAATGATCCATATTCTCCAAACCACAATGCCAACAGCTCATTCCACGTGGCCAGCCAGCCGTGTCTGCCCGATGTGTACAGCCAGCCATGCGTGCCTGACGTGTACGGTCAGCCTCAGGACCACAGCATCGACTTGTCCATCTCACGCCACTCATCTACCAATTTCTCCAACAGCCATCGCCCTTCTCATCCTGCGCCATCCTCCCCATGTCGTACCGTGCCCCCGGCACCTCACTCCTATCACCACCCCCATCAACACCCCACCAGCCGGAGCAGTTCAGTTGACATGGAACCCCCCCATAAACATTACTTTGACAACAAGGAAAGATACTTTGAAGGCAGCCAAACTTACAGCAAGGAAGGTTACACCCACTACACATCCTACCCTGACCACTCGAACACGGCCATCTCCCTGAGGGCCAGCTATAGAGACAACACCCCCAGTCCCCAGCCCAGGCCGACACATATCTATCAATCAAATACCGGGTACAGCTCAAACGGCTATCACCATTCTAACCACGTGCCCCAATACCACAGGCCAGAATCTGAACCACCAAACCGTACACAAAACGTTCAGGTTGTGTTATCCTACACACACCCAAGAAGTCAGCGCGACTATTCTCCGCCCAGGGAAAGACATGACATCTACAGAAAAGAATTTGATGATCATTTCCATGAAAGGTCTCCCCATGATTCCTATGAGGCCTACAATTTGAGCATGAACAGTAAGAAGAACCCTTCACCCCCTGAATACATGAGCTCATCCCAGCGCAGAGAAGTGGTCGACTTTAAAATGAACACCAACTCCCAGAGACAGTTGAAACACTCACCTGGCAGTGATACTGGCAGTGTCAAACAAATACCTTACAGCCCCACCCTCAAGCACCAGCCTCCTGTTGCCCCACAGCCTGTCTACATCAAGGAAGCCTTGCAGGACCAACATGGCAAATACCTGACAACTCGTGAGCTCAGTGATGTGTTGGCACAGGCAGCCACTAACTTGTTCCACGTCTGTTGTACCGTAAGTAACCAAAATACTGACTATTTGTAAGGTTGGGAAGCACCAAAAAAAATGTTTGAGATCACAATATGTTCTCCTGATAATTAAACTCATCTCGTTATTATTATAATATGGGTCAATCTGGAAATTTTCTTATATGTAAGGAGATTGTTGATCATCATTCATACTTGTATAAAAAAAAAAACTCACGCCCAGCCTCAAATTTGATGCAGTTCCACCTTAACTGGACAAAGCCACAGTGAAACTGGACATAGGTTTTAGCTTGACAGGTTTTTTTTACATAGGTCACCAGAACGTTTATGTGTGATGATGTTAAAAATTACATCTGTCCAGCATCCAATAAAGTTGGGTGACCAGCCATAAAGTGGCCTTAAATACTTGATTATTGCTACAATTTTGAAGTAAAATTTATGACCAGAGGGGAAACTTTCTGAATGTAAAATAGTAAAAATGTAAGGATTTCATCTTATGTATAATAATAGTGGAATTTTAATTATGGCAACACTGCCACCAAGTTGTTCAATACATTGTTCAGTGTCATTTGGTACTGTGTTCATTTAGCATATCAAAACTTAATTAGGGCAAGATTTGAAATGATACAGAAATAAGATAATACATTTTTTCCCTTTGTTGTAGGAAAGAGCCAAATCTTCATTTGTGGATGAGTCGAGATTTGTTAGTGTTGATACTTGCTGGGAGAAGATGATGGAACATTTTAACTTCCATGCTAAGTGTATTGTGCGCTTTGCTAAAAGGGTGCCAGGTAAGGGTCCAACATTTTGTATAGCATGCCTGGTCTCTCTTCTATTTTATCTAGACTGTTAAATTCAAGCAAAAAGTAGAAATGAAAACATAGATTTAATCACAGGCCGAGGAAATTTAATGTTAAAATAAGTCATGTTATAAGAGCGTTTCACCTGAAAACTATTTAATTTTCTCCAGGTTTTCGTAAAATAAAAATTGATGACCAGGTTCTGATGCTGAGAATGGCCACCTATTCCCTTGTTATACTCACCCACAGTCGGGAGTATGAGCCCAGTACTGGATTCTACAACTACTTCAACTTCACAAAAGATGAGCTTGCCAGGATAAAGGTACTAGAATCTCTCAGCCTACTGATGATATCTAACTATGAATGTCATTTGTTACTATGTCAGACTCTGAAACTAACTGATTGATTGATATGAAGACATCTTTATCCCAAGTCACATCAATGATTGAATTATCACATCAATGATTGAATTATCACATCAATGATTGAATTATCACATCATTGATTGAATTCTGATTTTGTTTGATTGCAGACTCTATTTCCAGAGTTTGACATTCTTCACAGCCACTTCAAGCACACTGGTATCATGGCCAAGCGCCTTGCCTTGACAGACATCGAATATGCTTATTTGTCTTGTATGCTGCTTCTTGATGAAGGTAAATGATTCCATAAGAAGCTCAAGCTGTTCCATTTAATGTTGCAGAAATTCAATAAAACAAAACAGATCTTACATCTTAACACATGCTGTTGTATTCAAACATGAACAATATTTAACCAAATACTTTTCAGCTTAGATCAAATTATAATAATAATAATAATAAAATGATGATTTATATAGCGCTGTATCCCAGCAAGGAGCCAGGCTCACAGCGCTGTACATGGAAACAAAAAGACATATATAAATAAAAAAGAAACATTCATAGCATATTAACTACATAAATAACAATACGGTATACTCAATACATCTAAGCGTAATTTTTACTTTAAATAAGTGAAACCATTTTGGATTTGAATGTATAGCACTGATGAAGGCATTTGTAGAAGCATTTAAATTTGATATTTGTCTCATATTAATTGTAATACTTTTATCTTTGTCTTCTTTAAGTGTTTTTAAAAAAATCCAAGAATCTCTAGAAAGACTTTGAAATTCATTAAATATGAACACCTTCTATGCAATTGGTCCCTGTAGAAAATTTTGAACATGTGTTGATTTTCAATCATTTACAAGGAAATTTATCAAGTTTGAATACTTTAAAAAAAATAAAATACAAAATATATATGTAAAATGAAAAGAAAGGAAAAACAAAAACAAACAAGGTCACAGGACATAGGCAAAAGGAGAAAGTTGAAGTATCTAAAGTTACAGTGAAAACCACAGCGGGAAAAAGATTTTGCTGTTAGGTAAAATTATGAATCATATGGAGCCAACGCACCAAATCATTTTATAAGTCTACTTTACATGTGGACCCTATCATGGGTATTGCTTGCATATAAAATACCAGTAACTGCAGTATCTGAAATGCTGTCGTGGTCAACATAATTTTGAGTTAGGTAAAATTATATTTTGTATTTTATTTAAAAGCTTTATAGCAGTCCCATTCCATACGATTGCATAATTTTAACTTTATTTTGAACTTTTTTTCTTAGAATACCCAGGCCTGGAAAATGTCAAGAGTGTCAAAGAATTAAAGGAGAAATATATGGATGCATTTCATGAATATGAGATTGGTGGGTTTACATACTTGTCTGTCATTATGTCCATTAGGAAGTAAAGAATAATCTTTCATTACAGAACTTATGGTCTGCTTTCAGTAATGAATAAGATACGATTATGATTTCTCTTAATTTCAGGAATTTTATTTTTTTGTTCCAGAAAATTTTTCAAATGGCAGCCTTCGTTTTGGAGAAATGCTTCTACGTTTGTCTGAGTTTTCCCAGTTCTCCATGCAACACAACATCAGTGTTGGGCTGGTCATCACCAAGAACTCTCAGCTACATATACCCCAACTATATGCAGAAATGTACAACCCTCCCATGCCAGACTACCTTTCAGATTAACATAACCTTTGGCCCCTGGAAATACTGGAGCTTGACTTCACATTGTTCCTCTAACTGTGGGATTTGCCTCGGGTTAACCAGACCACGGTTACTGGATTAACATGAGATTGACACCTCTGTCCACTGGATTAAGTTAGGTGTGGATTCAATCTACTGGATCAACATCACGGGGGGCTTGTTGCTGTCTCTGAACTCAGGAAATCAGCTGCTTGCTTCTAAGCTTTCTTGTAAACTCACGGGTTGGATTCTTTCTCGTACACTTGACTCATGGATTACCATTTGTGGATTACTGTCAGAGTTATTTGAGTGTGATGGATTACTTGACAATTATTATTAAAGTGTTCCTGTTGTTACCCACTTTGAGCAGCTGTTACTCTATCTTGAGGTCAACTTAACAAAACACATATTTCTCCAGTGAATGGGAGTATACTCATGTGACAACAGACATAAAAAACAAACATGTTACTGACTCTTTATCAGCTAATATTATGTAAAAAAAATATTGTCATTACTTTTTAAAATTATTTATAATTATTATTGCCACATATTAGTTTAATATGTCTTATTATAAAAAAAAAACCTTGCTAATAACAGAATTCAAAGTATACATTTTAGAAACCCAATATTCTATATAAATTAAGTCTTTCTAGTGTGATACAGCTACTTGGTAAGTTACATAAACCACATATAAATAGTTGTGTACTTTGTTGGTCAGAGCTAGAGAGTATTTTCTTGCCATGTTGGTCAGAGATTTTGTGTGCCTTTTGGTAATGATATTTGTGACACATTGACACTTAAAACTGTTCAAGCTGCAACTATTATTATAAATAATACAGATATTAGAACTATTTTAGAATTACAAATGCATTTCTCATGAAATAAGTTATACAGCATGTAACATTATTCTGATTGGAAGATAACTAATAACTGATCAGTAAGTTGTTCTCGTAATGGGAGAACTTATTGCTCCCCCTTCACTCTGATAAAAAATCACAGAAATTAATTAAGTATTAATTGCTCAAAATTTAAATAATGACTTAACATGGCTGCTGATACTGATACTAGGAATATGACCTCAATTATTTCTGAAGAATGCAGCTGTCTTCAAGTTTTAACACTGAGTTATTGGACTTTTAGGAAATGAGCTCAAGTTGCAAAAATACCATTTCACACTAATCAAATTAACTATAAAAGAATTGGTTTAATCCAAGTCATTAAGTGCCGTAAACAAATAGCTTTGCCATCATTGTAGGCCTCAGTAATTCAATATTTCTACTATTCTTCAGTTTTAAGTGTGTCTTGACACTTGCTGGAAATCTATTTTTGTAGTTGTTATTTTTTTTTTTAAAGATTCAACTATTTCAAATTTTTATAAAGTAATTTTTTCACAATATTTAATTATGTTTTCAATTGTCAAACAATCATAAACCTGACAGTTTTATTCAACTAATCTGATAAACTAGGTATCTGTTCCTGTTACATCAGTAACAACTGTACAATTTTTGCCAATAGAAAAATATCCTAAAAATTGTCAAAAACTGAAAAATGTTAGATTTTATGGGGTTGGATTTTTTTTAACGAGGATTCAGAAGAATGAAAAGTAAGTTGTATTCATGACTGCATTTTTATTCTGTTCATTTAGGACAGAGTTGTTACAAATTTACCATGGCCTGATAAACTTTATACTGCCTTCAAATCTGTAATCTTTCTAATTGGAACATCAAGTAACATGTCACATATAAATGTGAAAGAAGTTTGTTATCACCGTCATTTATAAAGCTGGTGCCATGCTGTTTAAAATTTATTGTCAATGTGTCTGTGATTTTTCTCACAATTTGTCTTATAACTTTAAAAATGTCATATTTGACGATGATTCTCTTGATCTACATACTGAATATATTTTACAACTTCATAAGGTCTTAATGAAAGCGGTAACATTTTTAATTGTAGCTCCTATTCTAATTAACTAAAGAGTTTTCATCAGAGTCAAATTCAATAAAAAATTCAACTGACCCATTCAAAAAACAATGTAAGATCAGAGGAAAAAACAAACTGGCCTAAAACAAGTAACCTTTATTTAAACATTCAAACTTAAACATTCTTATAAGTGGCACAGTCAATGGTTGACTATTTTTTAAAAATTTGACCCATTAGAAGAGCAAGTTTTTACCCATGAAATTAATTTGACATTATTTTAATAAAAAGAAAAATGTTATACTCTTAATTTTTTTTTTCTAATTTTCCTTCTTAACTGTGGCTGTTATCCCAAAAGATTGACATGTATACTTTATGGATCCATTTTTCTAATCTCTGCAATAATCAAGGGTGGAAACATTTCAAATAAAATCAACTTTTTATTGTTTCTTTGTTGTTTCCCTTAAACTAAATGATTGCGCTTAAATATTATTTTACATGAAATGTTTTAATGTTATTTAGATGAGATCGGGTGTGGCTTTTGTTAACCAATGTGTTGCAAATTTAATATTTCTTTAAAGTAAAGCCCATATTTCCTGCAGCTATCACCTTCCACATAACTTTATTTTGTTCATTTTGTGGGAATTGTATATTTTATGTATTTACAGATGATTTGTTCACATGTTGTACCAAGTGCCATACTTTTAATTGCTGATGTTATTAATTCTTAGTTCTTTACTTCAATGAGTATCTTTATATAATGTAAATTAATATATGTGATTCATAGACTTGTTCCATTCATTTAGTGTTATAAAAATTCTCTGTGGACATTAAAATTAAATGTTGTATGTAATGAAAATATTCTATTGCCATAAACAAAAAGCACTGAGCACTTTCACATATTGTTTTTTCATCCAGATCTTTCAAATCTTTAGATAAAAAATTAAAAAAGAAGAAATTTTCTTTATAATCAATGTATTTAATGTGTAATGTAAACACTATGATTATAAATGTATACACATTAGTATGGTGATGTCATATTATACTGTGATTGGAAGTAAACAAAGACAGATGAGTTTGTGGTAGCCATATCTACAAAGTTGCTTTTTTTAATTTAAAAAAAGGTAGAAAACCAAACCAAGTCCATTTTTATGGTCTAATAGTGATTAGTTTTTTGTTTGTTGCTTCTTTTATTATCTAGTATTTTTTATCGATAAAAGTAGCTTGTCATTTTTTAATAATTTTTATTATACATTTCATGAGGCATATGATTTTTTTATACCCAATTCTCCCCTCCCCAATCTTCTACTTAATTTAAAAAATATTTTGAACTAAATGTATTTTAAATTCAATTATAGATTATTAAATTTCAACATATTTCAAGTAGGAGGCTATATTTTTGGATAAAATAGTTTATTATTATTATGATGAAGGAACTTGCGCTGCTCAAATTTTGTGATAATTTATCTCCATGGATGTATTATACACATTGCTTTACAATTAATGATTTTTTCCATTGTATTATTTCTCATGTTTTTTTCCATTCTATCATTTCTGGTGTTTATTTTCAAAGCAGCATTTTTAATGTGGCTTTGATTTGTATCGTGCAGAAATGAAATATACTTGAAAATATTTAAAAAGTATGTCATATTATTCTGTTTCAAATAGGGTAATACTAATTAAATTGGTCTATCACATGTTGGGATTAACTTTAATTGACTTTGATTAAATATATTTGTTGAAGATGTTGCCATAATACTGTTGGGACATGATGAATCTTGATGTTGCCTTCAAGTCATGAGCAGATATTATTTACCGTTTCCCTCACAAAATCTTTTGTTTACGTCAAAACCATTATAAAATATCAGTACATGAAACTGTGGAGCTCAATAATACCAGTTATGATCTCAAAAGTCGACTTATCAACATGAAGCCTATCAAAGTTTGAAATCAAGCATAATAAACTGTTTTTTTGTTAAGCTCTAATAACTTTTTCAGGATAGCTACTGGTATTTTGTACTTATCTTAACAAAAAAAAAAAAGCTTCTTTATCTCTTCTAGACACATTTTGATTGAATATTTACAACCTGTTGCTTATTTTTATTGACTTCATTTTATTTAAGGTTTAAGTTTTATGTACTTGACATTCCTCTTTATTTTCTTTACATCATAAAAAAAATCAATATTTAAGCCCATTAAGTTCATAAAAGAAAATATGGACTATCTTTTGTTAAAAATTTGTAATGTTGACACTAAGCTCTTGACAATATACTTAAACTGCAATGAACTATGAGAAATTAAATATTTCTTCAATGTATTTTTTATGTTATTGGATTTTTTAATTTTTTTTAAACAGAGCATCACATGCCAAGATTAAATTTCTTCTGGTCACTCTTTAAATGTAGGTTTCCTTTTTATGCATACCTAATATATTTAATTAATGTTAAATATTTTATGGTTGCAAACATTATTTAAACAGTGAAGACCACTCATTTAATGACAAAATCTCTTTATGATTTAAAATGTTAAAATTTGAAGATTGCTCCTAGAAAATTGCTCTAATGATATTTACCTTTCCATTGATGTTATAACCTTTCAAATGTGTTTAGTCATTTTTGTAGCCACCCTCAAATGATTTATTTGATTTATTTATTATTTTATACCTTCTAAATTCTTTTACTGTGATTGTGCAATGGCGACATTGAAACTTTGCACATGAAAAAAATGTTTTACTGTGATTGTGCACTTGTGACTTTGAAACCGTGCACACCAATAAATTGTTTAGCATTTCTGACATAATCTATGAAATGTGCTCTTATAAATTATGACAATACAGTATAAAGAATTTAGTTTTAAAGATTGTTTTCAAACGTCATCTCACTTTACTGTTTATGGGTAAGACATATATTTTTGTTTAAAATTACCTCAACCTTAACTGGAGTCCTGAGACTTGTCAGAACTTTGGTGTCCGGTGTACTAAATATGAATGTTGTGATTATCATAGATTGTTTTACATATTAAAACAAATAGTAAGAAACACAGCATTGATGACTTCCCGTTTTTTTAGTTGAGCTGTATGTTTTTAAAGTGTTTTGTTTTTAAAGTGTTGCCTGTTTTTAAAATGTTGCCTGTAACCGTGCATTTCTAACCTGTCTTTATCTACTCTTAAGTATTCTTCATTTTAAAAGTCCTTTTTTTTAAAGTGCAAGTTTAACCAGCCTGTAACTACAATAAAGATAATCAAGCAATTACAAATGTAGTTAGTAACTATCATAACCATCTTGGAAAATATTTTAAAATATAATAAATTTGCTAATCACTAAATTCACTGACTTAAAATTCAGCTCTGCCAGTTAGTATTACCAATAGTCTTGGGTAATTATAATAAAAATAAAACCATCTTTGGGAAACATCATATTAATTAAATATAATACTTAGATTTTGAGACCTGTTCATATTGCCGCAGTCAGTGTCAAGCATTCATATAAAATCATAAAATACAAGCACTGTGAGACTTTTCAACATATTATCAAGCGTTAAATGCATTCCAAGAACTTATATTTTAAAGATTTTTATATACACAGACACTCCTATACAGAAGATTATTGTGTCCTGCGACAGTGTAGCCCACGCTTAACCATGGTTCATGTCTAGTCTTGTCTTTTATTCAAGTTTTAAATGTTGATAGTGTGTTGGCTTTACATGTCCTGGTTTCATAAGGCAACCCATTTCAGGGCACACTCAATATTTTGACAAATTGAATATATGTCTCACAATATTAACCACCTCATCTGATTGAGGATAGAAGAACCAAGAGTAAATGAGTAATTATACATTAAGCAATTAATTCTAATTTAGAAATACAACACAAAGATAACTTAATACAACCCTCACATAGACATAAGATAAAAACACCTTTCTTATACTTATTCCGTATGCAAGAACAAACACATACAAGTTTTCTTTCTTCCCGTCCGGTATTCGGGCATGGAATGGGTTGCCTGAAAAAACAGGAAAGCCAACACTTTATCTTAAAACTCTAATAAGAATACAGGACTAAAATCAAACCATAGATAAACGTAGGACGCAGGAGCGTATAAGATAAGATAGTAAACGAGGGTTGGGTAGCAAAAACGATGAACTTGAACTATCCCTTAACCCGACGCTGGGTCGTTGGGGCACCATTTTGAGCTGCGCACTAACTCATGCCAAGTGTCACGGTTCTGAGCTGCCTTCTGGGAATCGCTAAATGAAAGGCCGGTCCACTCTTTGATGTTATCCTCCCAACTCTTCCTTGGCCTGCCTCTTTTCCTTCTTCCCTGGACTGTGCCTTGCAATATCGTCTTTGAGAGACCTCCAGATCTTGACACATGTCCGTACCATCGTATTTTCCTCTTTTTAATTGAGGTGAGAAGGTCCTCGTAAGGGCCAATGACAGCACTTATTTTGTCGCGGACCGCTTCGTTCGTGATGTGCGCCGTGTAGGAGATGTTTAATACCTTTCGAAAACATCTCATCTCAAGCGCACTAATTCTTTTCTGGAGGTCTGCGGTGAGCGTCCAAGCCTCACAACCATAGAGGAAGACTGACATCGCCAGAGAGCGCATTAGNCGAATCTTTGATCTCAGGGAGAGCTTCTTGCTTTGCCAGATGTTTTTCAGTTTGCTTAGTGCTGCAGTTGTTTGGGCCGTTCTGGCAAGAATTTCTGGTTTTGAGCCTTCGTCGGATATTACAGCCCCTAGATATTTGAAGGTAGGGACCTCCTCGAGTTTTTGACCGTTTATCCGTATTTCACTTGTGAAATTCTTATTTGCCATGACCTTGGTCTTTTCTGCATTAATTTCCATGCCATAGGCCTTCGACGTCTTCTCTAGCTTTGCAAGGAATTCTTTTAGTTCGTCCTCGCTGCCAGCTAGGCCGTCTATGTCATCGGCGAAGCGTAAGTTAGTTATGATCCTTCCTCCGATGCTGACCGTTCCGACATGGTCTTCGAGCACATCAGTCATAATTCTTTCTAGGAAGAGGTTGAAAAACGATGATGAAAGGAAAAAATGTCCTTTAATGTTACTTGATGTGTTAAGTGTTGTGTTAATTGCTAGCTGAGATCCTTGAGCTTAAATGCCATTAATAAAATTATACTTAACTTAACTGAACGCCACTAGATAATTTATAAATGCGAAATGAATGAAATCGAAAATTGTTTTTAATTAATAATTAATGATAAACTCGATACTTGATTCTTGTAAATTCCTGATTATTCCCCTTGATCTTGATACCTTTTAATAATTTCCCTACGTTTGAGATTTACCGGAAATAGTACATAGTTATTAGTAATAGTTTCTACTTTCATTTTCTTGGTAGTCAACAGCATGGCTCCTAAGCGAAGAAAGGGTTCTGGCGGTGGTGGTAAACATAAGCGGAAAAAGCTTAATTTGATGACGATTCGCCAGAAAAAAGATATGAGAGAATTTGGTGAAATCCATCCCGTTGAAAACACGTAGGCATACAATTTAGAATATAAATTAAATGTTGCAAGCATTTAGTTTAGACAAGTTTGTCGTAGCAGCAGACGATCCGGCGGGATGTTGCTAGCGTTACGACATGTCGTAGCGCGATTCAGGAAACTAGCGCTACGACATCATGTAACAGCAGAGATGTTTCTAGAGTTACGACGATATTGTCGTAACTACTAACAACTCGACGGGGTGTTGCTAGCGCTACGACATACGCAACTTCGGTAAAAGCGAACTATGTCGACCGTGACGTCACGTTCATGGCGGCCTTCTTTGTTGTTATAGCACTTCCTTTAAAAGGTTAAAAGGCTTTAAAATTCTAAAGCTATACTTATACCTAACCCAAACCCTAAAACCTTTAATTTTCCGAAAATTCTTAAGCTATACCGTAATTTACTAGGTACTTCGATACTCGTTCACGCATCTTTCTGCTCATGTCGTAAATTCACGCAAAAACTGTCATGACGTTTTTTGTTATTGTTTTTCGATTATGGCGTTACTTTTGCGTTCTACGTCACATTTTTCAAAATAGAGAGCTCTTCTTCATTAGTGACGTTTACCGCATAATTGCTTAGTGTTTTGATGCTATTTTTACCGCGAGGCCGATCTCGGCACCGGCACACTATAAATCTATTGCAAAGGGTATGAAATAAACGTTAAAATAAACTTTATCTTAACCGGTCCCATCTAAAGGTTAAATATACCCCATTTTGATTTTATTTTAAAACCTGAATAACTTTATTTCTTTAAAATTGGTTTTAGCTGAAAAAAGTTATGACTCCCCAAACTTTAAGGACTTGAGGATGGTAGTAGGAATATATCCCGAGTCATCCCCCTTTCAAAATACAAACGGGGTTGTCGGAAATGTCTTTTTTAAATCAATTTATCCTAAATACAATGTAATGCTTAAATATAATTATATATTGAACTGATAAGAATTGATCGCATTTAATAATAGGTTTAGTAAGTTTAATGATATTGAATAGAATAGTAACACCAAAGATTATATCTTAACTTGATTTTTCTGAGTAATGAGTTATTTCAATTACCCTTTATTATTTATTATACTATACTATTACTATTAGTATTAGTAATACTATTAACTATTACAATTAATTATTAGTAATATTGAAGTAAATTTACAAAGATATACAGTTCCAATTAACATTAGACCCTAATACTTTTAGTTGTCTAGTATAAAAATCTTATAGTATCAGTGGATAGTATTAGTATTTCAAGGCATTTGGGTTGCTTTAATACTAATACTATACTTTAACTTTAATTACATTTGTATATTATTAATATTATGTTGTATACCATTAAAATTTTAAGAATATAATTAAAAGTTTTGTATAATATAATGCTAGTTCCACACTGCTACTTACCTTAGAATTAATAGTAATAATGGTGATGTAATACTTTTATTTAATTTTTTTTTTTTTCTTAAACAATTTTTGTTAAATCTCACTTACCATCTTATTTTCACAAAGATGAGGACATAGACATTTGACAAACATTAAAATTAAAGTAATCAAAATAAATCAATCTAAATAATTAAAATTAAATAACATTACCAAGTAAAATAGGCATAGGAATAGTTACAGAGATAAAATAATATTCCATTGCAGAGCTCGGAATATCTTCAATTGCCAAATATTTAATGAGAATTTGCATACAATAATAATAATACAAGTTATTTACTCAGAAATTGACAGGCAAAATGTTCTTATTATCATTTAATGCTTTAATGAAATGAGTTACTAAAATCTTCACATACTTTTTAAATTTAACTTTAATTTTTGAAATTTAAAATTTCATTAACATGCAGTGTGGGGTATTTCCACAAATAATTTATTGTAACTTGCATTCAGTTTTATTTTAAGAGTCAAATACTTACCATTCAAACATTTAATTATGTTTATTGAATTAAATTTACAATTTAAATAATTAAAATACATTAGGCATGCAACTGTTTGTACTGATTTGAATTTCTATATATAAAAAACAATAATTTTTGCCCTTGATTTTCTTCAACAAGCCTTCAAATATATTTTTTACAAAATTCAAAATCTTGATATAATTTAAACATTCCTTCTTCATTGTTTTGTAAATTGGATTGTGAATGTCTCCTGAAAATATGATAACAATATCTCTAATATTTAAAAAGTTATGAGGGAAATAGTACAGAATTTTGAAATTTGGGTCACAAGTTTTTTAATAAATTGTATAGGTTAAATAAGGGGACAAAAAAATTCATAACTCTACTTCTATAAAAGATAGAAAGACAAAACAAGTGTTTTTGAAAAGGTCTTAGCAAGCCCTTTAAAATGATATATTATTTAAGCCTATTGGTCTACATTTAAATTTTCTGTCAAAGTACCTACCGTATACCTAACCCACACCCTAAAACCTTCCATTTTTTATAATCCTTTTAGAATTTATAGAACTTTCTTTTCCAGCAACCGGTAGCGTCGTGACGTCACGGTCAACATACTTTGCTTTAGAAGCAACTTCTGCTACGTCTAGTCTTAGTCACTCTTTGCAGTAGACACTTGGAAAGAATTAAGTCGCTATAATATCTTAACAAACTCTTCTTTATATTGTATGCGGAAAGAATTAAGTCGCTATAATATCTTAACAAACTCTTCTTTATATTGTATGCGCATGACGCATATATTATATATTATAATACGACATTAATAGATCTGGGCTTATTTGTGTGAATGTGTGTATTAATTCTAAAATCTAAATTTATTTTAATAAATTGTTTAAATAGATTTAATATTGGTCTACCGATTATAAATATGTCGGCCGATTTTACTATAGGGGCCGTCCATAAATGACGTTACGCGATTTTAACCGATTTTTTACCCCCCCCCCTACGTCACGCGTCGTCACAAAAATCGTAGACCTCCCCTCCAACAGTACGTCACAAAACTTTGACCCCCACCCCATCAAAAAAATAACAAAAAAATAACAACACTATTTTCTATTTGAAAATAAGTATGTTTCAAAACCCTTTTTTATCATTTAAGTATTTATTTAGTGTAGGTCTACATTGTAATATTGTGACACGTGTGAAGCTATGTAAAAGACATTAAATAAATTGTAAGCCAGTGATTCTCAAACTTTTTTCTTATCAGATGACCGGCAAGAATTTTTCCATTTCACCAGGTACCATTGCATTCTTTTCCCATTTTGACATGATTTTCTCTGTACTGATTTGATAGCAAAATGAGCCCCTACACAGCTAAAACCCTATAAGATTAAGTAGGGTGTCATCTTGTGCATCACAAAATACAGTAATTCTTGCAAGTTGAGGGCTGAAAAAAATAATATGAAATTCATAAAATATCCAATATTTTCACAACTTTTTACTCCCAAGCTCACAAAATTTGTTTTGTTTTTTTCAATTCTTTTTTCTTCAGGATTTCACGTATATACGTCACACAAGAGTTGTAAATATAATGTCACCAATGGACGAGGCGTGTTTAAATTATTGAATTCTCTTGTGGAATTTATAAACTAATGAAAAATACATGGCTACTGCTATCGGTCTGTTTAAACAAGGGATCGGTAAACAGCGATAAATTATCTCATTTAAGGTAAAAAGGAAACTCTTGGGGGTAAGCTGAATCATTGTGGGCATAGAAAATTCGCTAGAGTTTGCTACTTTTGGGTTAACAGTAATGTTAACTTAAACTTTTATAATTTTAATATTTAGGTATCCTATTGAACCGGTTCGTTTTTACACGTTTAACCAGCCTTCAAAAAACGAAATGTGTTAATATCCCTTGATTATATTTTATTTTAATGCATACAAATTAAACATTGACTATAAATCATTACTGTTAACTTCTTTGTTTATAAAAAAAAGTTATTTAAAAATAATATTTTTATAATTTTTTTTTTAAAAACATCCCTCAATTGGCTGACGGGCATCCATTCAAATACGTCATGTGTGCGTGTACGCTTGGAACATATGCCCACTATTGAACCGGTTCCTTCCTGAAAATGCATTTGTTAAATTTTTCATCTATGTAGATTTCTTATTTACGTACTATACGAAGACACCTAAATCCAACCTCCTTTCATTTATATGAACATGAGTGACAATAATCCTAATCTGACTGTATCACGTAATCGTTGCTGTCATATTTAAAACTAATGCCTTAAAAACTGAGTTCAGAAGAAAGTTGTTTTGTGCTCCTCTCAAATTGCGATGTCGAGAATTTGATGCATACAACAAAGTTAATGAATACTTTTGACTAATTTTAAATGGACTCATTTATCATTATATTTAGAATGGTCAGAGGCGTTTGACCAAAAACCAATCAAAAACTTGTCCTGTTTGTAAAACTCACCAGTTGCAGTTTCGGGGGGAAGGGGGATAGCCGACAAAAAAAAAGTTGGCAGACTCCTGCCGCGAGTGCACCAAACGAAGCTGCGGTTACATCACAAACGCTTTGATGTCAACATCAAATGACGCAGGGTAACAATTTCGTATGTTCNTCCCCCACGTCACCCATCGTTACAAAAGTGAGACCCCCCTCCCCCCCTAGGTGCGTGACGTCATTTATGGATGGCCCCACAATATACTTGTGTAAGTGTCGATTGTTGATTGTGTCCCGTGAGTCACGTTTTGTGTCCCGGGAGTCACGGTATGAAACCAATCACCATATTTATTAGAGTAGGCAGAATTCAAATTTTATATGACTATGATGTACACTCACAAGGGTACTTCAAATTTAAAATAGTTTTGAATCTAAGTATGCAATAGATTAGAACGGAAATTATAACTAAGTTGCTTACCCTCAAGTGCTTGTTTATTTTGTGTCCCGTGAGTCACGCATATTTATGTCAACCAAAAGTTGGAAATAGTGGCTAGCCAGCAAATGTTTTTTATTGGGTTATAAACTAAACCTGCTAGTATTTGTATGTATCATAATCAATGCAAATATTCTAGTACTTAATTGAATATTTCAATTATAAGTTCATCACCTGTCCCGTGAGTCACCGTGGAATGGCTGATTAATTAAAATATGCGTCTTTCTTTTCAGGGATGTAACAAAGAAATACACAACTGTAACAGACACAAGTGATCAAAATAAGGTGTGTATACAGTCTGGGGGGTTGGTGTCAGATAATTTGTTGCAGTATTTGAAACAATTTCATTTTTTTACATTTATAAAACTATAGACTATACACAGTATTTTAAGCATTCTACAAAACAAATTAAGGATTTATAAAAACAGTTCTTTGAACTAATATATTTAACTAATTAGTATGTCTCTAAAAAATTCTCTCAAAATTATAATGAATTAGGTTTTTGTCGATAAATAAATGCCTTTTGTTTTGTCTTTCTTTTCATTGACCATTTCAGATAAATAGTTCAAGCTCTGATGAAAGTGATGAAGAAGAAATACCTGTGATGAAACAGTTGTTGGCAGAAATTGGAGTGAAAGAACAAGAACCTGAGTCAGAACAAGAACCTGAGTCAGAACAAGACTCTGAAGACGAAGTGGGAAATGATGTGCAAGACACTTTAGAAAATGACTTGTCAACAGATGACAGTGATGGAGATTCAGAGTCTTTTGATATAGATACTTCACAAGATCTTTCAGAGCTCAAGGAGGCTGAACACTTTTCTGATACAGAAGAATTGTCAGAGCCCATTGTTAAGGAGATTGTATCAGGTTTGTTTTCTGCGTTTTTCCATTTTCTCGATTCCTACAAATGAGTTTAGATTTGACCCACTGACAATATTTAGATTGAATAACTGTACTGACTTTATCCTATTATAACATATCAGATGATGAGGGAAGCAGTTCTAATGGTACAGAAAAAGATCCAGCCATAGCAGCTATGGAGGAAGAAGAAGAGGAGGGAGATGATGAAGAGAATGGAGAATTGAGCTTGAAGGAATCTGGTAAATGATATTTTAACTCTTCTTGTGCCATAAGGTTTTTGGAAAACTTCCGCCTCAGTGCGTAAGAATTTCCTGAATTGCGATCAACCATTTATGAAATTTTAAAAATTGCATAAAATCCATTTGTATTATTGTCATACTGACTTCATCTTTTAGGATAAAAATGATTATTTAATGTATCCAAAAGACCGTATTGAGTTTAAAACTATTTTTACCTGGAGTTTAGTACTATTATTTTATTAATAAATGTATAGCAAAATCGCATCTTTGAAAAAATCTTTGAAAAAAAGAGTTAAATGTAATTATAATTTGGCATTCTGCTATAAACTGTGGGTGAAAAAATCTGTATATTCATTTATACTTGAACTGAAAATTTCCCATTCTAAAACATTTGTACCCACCTAACAGTATACTTAAACTGTTCCTTAGAAATACAAAGTAAAAGAAATATAATATATATTTTTTAAATTTTCCTTTTAAAGATCCCTTCACAAAGCATTTTGAGCAAGACAGAGACATATCTTCTTTAGTAGAAGATGTTTCCATAAAGTGGCAAAAGAAAGAAATTAAGGTAATTATGTTTTAAAGATAACAATGAAGTTGGTTGTAAAAGATAAGTCTGATACAAATTATCAATACTTTGACCTTATCTGTGCAACATTTATACTATACTTCCATTGTTGACTTCTTTTACAAAATTGTCATTCACTGCATCAGTAATTTGTATACTTTTTTTTCTGTCTGTAAAACCTTATAACAATATTTTATCATTTTGTTTACGGAAATAATTTGTGAAATTATTTTTAAAAATTTCTTCAGCTACCTAATCTGGGAGACAGCATTCTTTTTTACAAGGACCCAGAGTATCTTCCAGAACCAGATACACAAACTGATCTTAAAAAACTCCACGTAAGCTGTGATAATTTAAATCATATACAATCATTTTTGGGAAATATTTTTTTATTTGATGTGAAGGAGACAAATAAGAAAATGTGTAACTTATAAAAAATTTTATTTGGTTTTCAACATATAAATACAACACATTGTTTAAACATGTCAATTTTTAGCTTTTGCTTATTTTATGCAAGTAACTCCTTGGCTGTCAATGGTTGGTTATCTGACTCTCCATCTTTCTTGACCAGGTCAAACATAAACTGTGCAGTAGAGTAGCCTCCACTAACAGGGAATTAGCTCAAGTCCAACCAAAAACAACAGGTAAATATCAAAATTCTGCATATCCTCCATATTTTCCATTTCTTGTATTATATTGATACTGTGACATTGGTCTAACAATTTTTTATTGAAAGCTAAGCCAAAGTGGTCTGTCTATTTTAAATAGTGTACACACTTAATACTTGGGGTGCCATTTTTTTGTACTGAGCCGTGGAACTCATTAAGCGTATGTCAGGATTCTACATCTTTATGTTCTCAACTAAAATCTGTTATTTGATCAAAAACTCTCTATCAGGTTTAACCCATTTGCAGCATAGATTGTTTGGTTTGATGAACTGCTATCAAGACCTACTTTATCCTAAACAAACCTACAACAACACAGAAGAGATTCGACTTGTATACTGTCTCCATGCATTGAATCATGTGTTAAAGTAAGCACTGGTCAAAATAGTTAATTCAAGCCTGTTTTTGCAATGTGTTTAAATATGCACTTGTAAAATTTGTTATATTCGATTAATAGTTACCGTCATCATCATTATAATCTGGTTACATAGGAGATGACATTAAGTCCTGACAACCATTAGTTATTGTTTTGTTTACATTATTGTCTTTTAATTTTTTTTCCCCTCCAAATATTAGCTTTGGAGGTAAAATAAACATATCTGTTGTCAATTAATTTTGTTATTTAATTTAAGTTATTTTAAAAAAAAACCAGTTGTCAGGTTATTGCATTCTCTATCTGTTAATATCTTAATATATTTCATATCTAAGAACAAGAAGCCGTGTTATTGCTCACAATGCTAAGTTAAAGAATAAAAAAAGCGACCCAGATGATGAGTAAGTAACAGCAAATGATTAAATATTTATTTCAAGTTATTAATAAAAAAAACCAAATAAAATGTAACCATTTTGTAGAAATATCTTTTATTTATTGTTTCTTGAAATTTTGGCTAAGAATATCAGGAAGTGAATAACAAAATATAGATAAGTTGATTAAAGAAAGATTTAGATGTGTATTAAATTTTCACTTGAAAAAAACTTAATTAATTTCTCAACAGCTTGGCCAAATTTAGCAGTTTACAGAGGGATATCAAACCAGTTAATTTTCGTTATCTTTATTTTCAGTGTGGAATATAGAGATCAAGGTCTTACCAGGCCCAAAGTTTTGATCCTCTTGCCCTACAGAGATAGAGCTCTTAAAGTTGTAAACATGATCATTAGTCTGTTGTCAGCATCGCAACAGGTCAGAATCACATTCATGCATAATTATTAATATATTACCTGTTATATACACAGTAAATCTCTTTCTAATCATAAGTTTTTTGCTGACATTGTCTAGTTCTTTGTTTTATGGTTTTACAATAAAGGACTCAGATGTTAGTTTGTTTAGCCACTATATAGATTTTATTTCTTGAAATATTAGCAAATGTCATTCAAATGGCTGACTTTTTATTAAAACCAATTTTGTGGGAAACAAGACTAAGAATGACATTTGACTAAAATATAAAATGTTGAATTTAAATAAATTTTGTAAAATTCATCTTAACCTTCTAAATTAATGGCTGTTTATTTTTTATATGTAGGCAAGTGTCAGCAATAAAAAAAGATTTGAACAAGAATATTCAGAATTAGAAAAATCAAATTTATCAGAGAAAACATATAAGCCAGGTATGTGAATATAATGTGTAGAGCTTTATTACACGTCATTAAAAGAAAAAATTTTTATAATGTAGTTGAAGGGACCATTTTTTTTAAAAAACCATAAATTTCTAATGAATATCAAGTTATTTTAAAGAAGAGATACAAATCAAATTGTCATAAAATTGGAATGACGACTTACAACAACAATTGTTACTATTAAATTTGCACATATTTTAACCCATTTATATACTAATATACGCCAAATGTTTGTGTAAATATTAAATACAAATATTTAGTTAACTTATCTTTACAGAGGACTTCAGGAAAACGTTTGAAGGCAACACTGATGATAATTTTCGTGTAGGTTTGAGTGTCTCTAAGAAAAGTCTTCGGCTCTACAGTCCATTCTATGAATCAGACATTATCCTGGCCTCACCACTTGGTCTAAGAATGATCATAGGATTGGAAGGGTGAGAACTAATTGCTTCATTACATTGTTCTTTGTGATAATCTTTACTTCCTATACACATTTCTTAGTGAGATTTTACTTTTCTGGTGGATACTTTTTTAAAAAAGCAATTGTTGCCATATTGAGCAGATCAAAAATTGTTTTGACACAATAATTAGAAGGCTGCTTGGCTTCATTAACTCATTTTGAACTTCCTACATACAAGAGTTATCTTTTATTCAGGGGTGCCACTTTTCCAGTTTATCCCAGAATTCGGGATTCGTGAAGCTGAATATTTTTCAGATTCACCAGATTTTATTTATTTTTGCTGTTTTCGGAATCACAAGTTGTTTTTAACGCAATTTCCCTTGGGAAAAATTGTGTTTATATACAGTTGGACCTCTATTAGTCGAACTCAAAGGGACCAGAAAAAAATTAGACTTGGAGAGTTTTTGAGTTAGAGTAATTGGTATAATAGGCACAGATTAATCAAGGACAGTGTTGGTATTGAGCTGTTGGGGGGACAGCCTTACAGATGAGCAGGCTTGACAGGAGTGACGGGCGGTGTGAGATGTTTCATATCAAAGGAAGCCCACTTAGCTTTGAAATACCAACACCACCGATAAAGCCCCTCCCCACACATAAGTGGGAGGGGGGATTAAGATTTTTCCTTTTACTTGTTATATACAACAAACACCTTGAAAAATTCGTTTTACGCAGGTTAGAAGCCAAAAATCTTCAAGTTAAGGAGATCCAAAATACATAGGACTTACGAAATTTGGGAGGTTTTCGACTTAGGGAAGTTTGATTTAGCAAGGTCCCACTGTATTTGAAATGTATTGCCTGTCTGTTCGAGCTTTGAACAGCAACTCCTCTTGAACCATACCAGATAGAGGGTTCGGTTCTTTTGCAAGTATGTTAAGGAGGTCTCAAGGATGTTCACGTGCCAACAAAATTTATCGAAAAGATTTACTGGATTTCCTGAAAAAAATAGAAAAAAACACGTAAAAATAGCAATATTTTCTCAATTTCTCGCTATCAGGTTGAAAAAAACGCAAAGTGATAGCTTTATAGTAATATTTAGAAAAATGTTGGAGAAGAAATTTTTGAAAAACCTGTTTTGGTTTCACTCACCTAATTTTAGTAGCAATATGTAGATAGTAAGCTTGTTAACGGTTAACCGGTCCTCAGATCAGGATCGGTCATCTTTATTCAGGACCGTAGGACCGTGTAACCGGAAAAAAAAAAAACTAGCGGTAACGTAGTGAAAAAAACAACACAAGCCGTAACGTGCCTCGCGCCTCTCCCTCTCGCTTTGTCACGGTGACTAAAAGCGATACCACGATCCAGCTGACAAGTAGGTTGGCATTCAAACTAATCAAACCTTCAGTCTCCAAACTGTAAGCGTGCGTACATGACGCGTTATAACCTTGCTTCACTGAAGTTCACAACTAATAGTACTAGTTACTGCTAAGGAATGATTTTTTAAATTTTATTTTAATTTGGTTAGTTGTCGAGGCGCTGTGACTGTACGAGAGCTAACAGTGCGCGTTTGATGTCAACAACGGTCAAGGCCGAGGCTGTTTCTATTTATATTTATTATAGTCTGTTTCTTATAAAGACAAAGAAAGCTATAAAAGCATATGACCCCGTGACCTATTCGCATTTTCTGATCACCGGTTTATAGTTCATTTCAGGCATTCAAAAAACGTATCGGTGCACGCCGCTTAGTGAAGTACATGTACCTACATTACGAGAGGTATTTGAAAGACGTAGCAAAGATACCGGGCGATTAATCGGCCCACAAATTCGAGTTCGGTCTTTTAGTTTTAGTGACAGTTTTCCTGCTAGCCAAAGGCATTTGTTTACCACATTAATAGTACGCCGATTGTAGCTCAAACCCTATTAGAACAGAAAAAAACGGGGAGGGTGAACGTGTGCGTCGCAAAATTCAATTATTCTGGCGAGTTGACGATTGAAAAATAATACGTTTTTAAAAAAAAATAAATTCCATTTTATCATCATTGTTTACTCCGTAGCTTTATAATTTTATATTATTATTAATTTTAATACGCGAGTTGACCAGCATCACACACAAGAGAGGTAAACATGACGTCAAAACGGATGGGGCGAGGCGTTGGTTTTTTAAAGTAATGAAAAATACCTCGCTAACTTTAACAAACGATTAAACCTGTCCTCTTATTTAGACCCACAACGGACGGGCGAGGCGTTTGTTTTTTAAACTAATGAAAAATACCTCACTAATTTTAACGAACGATTGAACCTGACCTCTTATTTAGACCGGTGAACTACGAGTCCTCAAAATAAAATATAAAAAAGACAATTAACCATCACTATTTCGTTAATTTTTTGGATTAAAAAAAAAATGCTATGAATTGAGGGCAATGCGGAAAGAGCTGAACGCAAGCGGGGGAAGCGGGCTTTGATGCCATCAGACGACGCCAGGCGACAACATTCTCTTGTTAGTTCTCAAAACATTAGGGATATAAGGACAAGCGGTTAACCGGTTAACTGGTCTTTTTTTTACGGTTAGCCGGTCCTCAAAAGCGAGCGGTCTTAACAACCTTTGTAGATAGCAATTGTTTTGTTTACTTACAGAATTATTGACTTGAAATTACTTTTAATGTAATCTAGAATGATAGTTAATGAGGTTCTCCCGCTTTGTGAATGCTAACGTTAAACTGCGGTGCACATTAAAATTACATTGACACATTCTTGGTGCGATGTGTAATCCAGAATGTTTTCCCTTGAATAAAAAATTCTTTGTTGGAAATTGTGTTTCAAAACTCAATCAAGTTTTTATTATTTGTTTTCGCTCTCCCTGCTTTTCTGGATTCGTGAGTGTAGTCTTTCAAATTTGGCTTTAGAAAGAAAAAAAGCAGATCACAGGAAAGCTATTAAATACTTTCATTTTGTTATGGGTTATGTCAAATATGTGCTTTTGTGTGATCCTTTTTACCATGTTAATGTTTATAAACATTAACATGGCATTAGGAATATTTGGTGTTCTTATTTTTAGTAAAAGTTTGACCATTGAGTTCACAAACGTAATCATAAATTATTTAAAACAGAAATGATTGCGGTTGTCATCTAACTTGGGTTTGAAAAACCTAAACATTAAATCTTTTTGGTGATAGTTTTGTATTTTTTATAGTTAAATTATGGCTAGGCCCATCCCTACACTATGTACCGATACTTTTAAAAAAATCATGATAATTTATTTTGACCAAAATGTTTGTGCCTTAAAATAATTTCTTTTGACCAATATGTTAATTTATTGGAATAGTTTTGCATTTCTTTTAGTGACCGCGAGCGTGACTTTGACTTCCTTTCATCGATAGAGGTATTGATTATAGACCAGGCAGATATTTTTCTTATGCAGAACTGGGATCACTTTACTGTAAGCACAGACCTCAACTTTATATCAGTACTGTCTTAATTTACATTATATTGTTTTAGTGAATTAAGTGAGTGACAGAACAAGAAATTGACTAAACACAAGAACTATTTTATATTAATCTCTGTATTTTGTGGCTTAATTGATACACCAATTCTGTCTTAATCTCTATTATATTGATGTAGTTTGAATATCAAATCAAGAGCAATGCTTAACTTTAACATAACATCAGTCTGTCTTAACTTTAACATAACATCAGTCTGTCTTAATTTCTATGTTTGCTATATTTATTTTATCTTTAATTTGCCTGTTTCATGTCACAGCATGTCTTTAAACATTTACATCTTCAACCAAGAGAGTCGCATGGTGTTGATTTCTCAAGAGTGCGAATGTGGTCCATCAATGGTTGGTAAGTTGTTATTTTATAATGTGGTCTATCTATGGTTGGTAAGTTATCTTATAATGTGTTTATTTGTTTAGTCATCTAAAATACACGATAAAGACATATGTATGTCCTGTCCACCCGTTCATAACGCTACTAAGTTAGAAAGCAGCGCACCGCAAAAAAAAAAAAACCTTGAAACAAAATAATACTGCACTAAAAGTAACTCTTTCAAATGTGTGCATAAAATTGTTCAAAATGGAAATAAATAAAAATTAATAAAATAAACAAAAGTTCTGTATTACATTATTTTTTTATTCTGTGTATTTTTTCTAAATTAATAGATTTCAGCTGAAATATATTTAATTTGAAAACTTCAGTCATTTTTGACGGGTAATACACTATTTTAAATTAAAGTTAATATCTTTCAAGTATTTTTTTTAAATTTAAAAACCAAAATATTCTGTGAGACAGTGAGTAGCGTAAGTTAACTCTTAATGTGCCATAAGGTTTTCGGAAAACTTCCACCTCAGTACCGTAAGAATTTCCCAAATTGCGATCAACCGGTTATGAAATTTTAAAAATTGCGTATATCTTTTAGAACAAGAATGGTTATTTTATGTATCCGAAAGACCGTTTTGAGTTTAAAACTATTTTTTACCTGTAGTTTAGTACTATTATTTTAGTAATAAAGTATAGCAAAATCGCATCTTTGAAAAAAAAAAAATAAAAACTTCCAAAAAACATCGCAAATCGAGCGATAACACTAGCGAGGTAAACAGCAGCCGTTGCCGGAAGTCAAAAACATCGTTCATCATGCACTGAATAGTTTTTATTTTCTGTAATTTTGTTTCTAAAGAGAGTTCTATCGAATCGCGCATTACTGCTTTTTGTTAAAAAACGGTAAACCGCGGATTACTGCGCTTTGGTACATTAAGAGTTTATTGACTTACTGATGTTATGGATGTGATAATATGTAATTTATGTTCAAACTATCCTATTCAAGTCTTCTTTATTATTTCAGGAGTAAACATTATCGTCAGACGTTGATATTCAGTAGTGTCATACTTCCTGAATTGGTCACCATCTTCAATAAACATTGTCACAGTATCCTTACAGTTAATTCAATTCAGACAGAGGGTCTGCTTTTGTATGTTGCAATTCTAAATGATTTCTTATTATTTATAACTAATTATATCATCTATATGTGGAGTATAATGATGAATAAATCCTTATCTTAAGAAAGATTTTACTGGTAAAATTCTTGTGCAAAGAGATGGCAAAGTCGGCACCATTAGATCCAGTATAACAGATTCACCTCAAGTAAATAAATGAATAAGTTGTTCTCTATAGTTAAACAATTTGCCATGTATCTTTTTTTCATTTCATCAGAATCTGAAAATGTGGAGTATTGTTAAAATATGTCATCAGTTTTATTATTTTTTTAAATAGTATATTTAGCCCTTCTCATTATTTTATACTTATATATAAAACTATATTACAGCTATAAAAGACAAACTATCTCTAAAATGGATATTATTTACACATAAAATGACATTAAATTAATTATGTATGCACCAAACTTTGCAATCTTTTCATGAATTCACATTTTTTCAGATTTTTCACAGAGTATTTTGTGATGCTCCTGATGGCTTGTCTCAGAGGAAAGCAAAGTTTGAGTACTTTAAAAAAAAGGTACGTAGTTTTATCAGATGTGGTACATTGTTTTAACAGATGTGGTACATATTTTATCAGATGCGGTACATTGTTTTATCAGATGTGGTACATTGTTTTATCAGATGTGGTACATAGTTTTATCAGATGTGGTCCATAGTTTTATCAGATGTGGTACCACACGAATAATGTACATTGTTTTATCAGATGTGGCACTATAAGAACAATATGTACGTTGTTTTATCAGATGTGGTACCATGGTACATACACAGTTTTATCAGATGTAGTACCGTAAGAACAATATGTACATAATTTTATCAGATGTAGTACCATAAGAACAATGTACATTGTTTGATCAGATAACATTAGAACAATGTTAGTGGGTGTGTTTGATCAGATAACATTAGATCAATGTTAGTGGGTGTGTTTGATCCAATGCATTACACCCAGCAACATCAGCATGTCTGACCTTAGTTCAGCTGGTCCTGTGTTCAAATATTACCAGCTAGTATAACCAGTTCAAAGTGTTCAGTAACACCTTAATTATGTGATGCTGGTTCAATTGATTTCTTGCCCAACTCTTATTTCAGATAGAACCTTACCACACGTCAGCTGGCATCAAACAGACTTTGATTTACTGTAACTACTACAGCTTTGTGATGCTGCGTAACTACTTCAGAGAGTCAGAGGCTGACTTTTTATTTATCAATGAGTGAGAACAAAATAGTTTGGTGAACAACTAAAAATAGTTTGGTGAACAACTAAAAATAGTTTGGTGAACAACTAAAAATAGTTTGTTGGCTCTTAATGTGTTAATGCACGCCACTTCGTTTTTACCAACGCCCGGTAAAGCGCGCCTCGATAGAACTCTTTTTAGAGAAGAAATTACAGAAAATAAAAACTCTTTAGTTTGTGAAAAATGATGTATTCGATTTCTGGCAATTGCGGCCGTTTCCCTTGCTAGTGTTATCGCTCGATTTGCGAAGTTTTTTGGAAGTTTTTACTGGTTGTTGTTTTTTTTTTGAAGATGTGATTTTGCTATACTTTATTACTAAAATAATAGTACTAAACGACATGTAAAAATAGTTTTAAACTCAAGATGGTCTTTCGGATACATAAATTAACCATTCTTATCCTAAAAGATGAAGTCAGTATGACAATAATAATATAATTGGATTTTACGCAATTTTTATAATTTGATTGCAATTCTGGAAATTCTTATGGGACTGAGGTGGATGTTTTCCGAAAACCTTATGGCACATTAAAAGTTAAAATAATAATAGTTAGTTGAACTAAGCAGATTACTATTTTATCTTGTAAATAATATTAGTTTGTTGAACTAATAATAGTTAGTTGAACTAAGCAGATTACAAATTTCATCTTGTTTAACTCAAAATTGTCTTGTAACAAGAGAGTTGGGTTAAATATTTTGTTGGTGTCTTCTCCACTCAGTGTCTACAGATTTTAAAAAATCATTGGTCATTGTATTTTGTAAAGAAATATCAATTTAACTTGAACTTAAAGATTATTCTCAACAAACTTGTCAAAATTGTTGTCAATCATTTTGCTTTTTTTTATCATCAGATATGACACAGAAAAACACATGAGAAATGCTAGAATTCACTTCAGAAAAAGACATCCCCACTTTATGTTATATACTGAGAGATTGCACTTTTTCTACAGGTAAACAACATGTTTGGGAGTCATTTATGATGATTTTTCTTACAATAGTGGGGTTCTGTGTATGCCAAAGAAATATGGTAGTTTAGACAGGACAGCACAGTTTAAAAAAAAAACAACCTATCTTCTCTTGATGTTAAATATTTTGTGTAAATATCCCAGGTTTAAACTGAGAGCCATACATCACATCCTCTGGTTTGACCTGCCTCAGTACCCTCACTTCTACCCAGAGCTTGTCAACCTCATGGAGACATCTCGTCAAGCCTGTACAACGACGGCTTTGTTTACCAAGTACATTATTCTTATATTATTGGCTGTTAATAAGTCTCTTAGATGTCAGGAATATTTAACACTATCCATACGACTTATTTACTCCATTTATCTCATAAACACTCTAGCCTGAAAGACAGATATACTCTCTTTACTTGAATAACTATTCACCATATAAATGTTTTATCCTATTCCTTTTTTGAAATAGCTGCACAGAAACTCTTAAAATTTTTTAAAAACCTATGTCAGGAACAAAAGCATAAATTCACACTTTGATGTTATGATTTTATGGATTCAATGTGCTAAATTTTTGTAACTTTCACTTCAAATGTCTCTTTAGCTGAATCATTTTGAATTCCAGATATGATGCCCAAAAGTTGATAGAGATCACAGGCAAACAGCAGGCAGGACATTTGTTGAGCTCAGAGAAATCTATCAATATGATCACCATGTCATGAGAGCACATCATTGCTACTTATACTTATAACAGTGTCTAACTCATACAAATCTATCAATATGATCACCATGTCATGAGACCACATCATTGAGCAGTGTCTAACTCATACATATGAAGATTTAAGTCTGTTTAATGTTTATTGTACATAAAGAAATGAATATTTTGTCAAAATGAAATACATGATAAAGATTAAATAATGTTTCAACTTCAACTGAGATAAAATTGTTTTAAAATTGAATCCATATATTTTGACCAGAAAAAATAGAACTCTTTATAATTAAGATACTAGTAACTTGATCATTCTAAAAATAATCATGTGACACAAACTATCTATAGTTCATGGAATTTATTAATGACCAACAGCTCAACAGCAACATAATTAGACATGTAAATAAGTTTAAAAACTCCATTTAAGTCTGCAAATTTCATCATCAAAAGATTTCTTATTTTACACACAAACTACACAGCCATTAACATATTATTACACAAAGTAAACATACAAGACAAAGTTCCTAATAGTGAGGTCCTAACGTGTGCCAATACCCAAAGCATGTTCTCAATTCTTAGTGAAAGACGCCTGAGGTGGCTAGGACATGTTAAAAGAATGAGCCCCGGCCGCATCCCGAAGGACCTCTTATATGGTGAACTTGCTTCAGGAAAGAGGAAAATAGCTCACCCACGCTTGCGATTTAAAGATGTCTGTCAAAGGGACTTGAAAGCAGCCAAGATACATACAAGTGACTGGGAGTGTAAGGCAGAAGACCAATCTACGTGGCGCACAGTTGTCAAAGAGGGCGTCATAGTAGCCGAGGAGCGAAGAATGGAAGAGGCTGCGGACAGAAGAGCTAGGAGAAAGGCCAAAACATTTGGAAGCACAGAACTCGTGTGTGAAAACTGTGGTAAAGACTGTCACTCGAGGATAGGACTGCACAGCCACTCGAGAAAATGCAACCCAACCCAATAGTGATGCGACATAGTCTCGCAAGACGGAAGGATGCCGATATAAACATATATACATTTTTTTTAATGTATTTAATCAGCTGAACAGATGTATACTATTAAAACAGCAGTTTTGCAATAATGGTTTGAAGGAAAAAATTTAGATTTGTTTTTTTGTAATGACCGTACACTTTTTAACACTAGAACCCTTCATGTTTTAATTTGTCATTAATTAATTGGATTCAATCCATTCATGGTGGGTGGAGGGAAAAGGGGTCGGAGAGTTTTAAAGTTTTAATCTCTTGCATTTTTCAAACATTCTGCATGCCAAATTTTTTTACGTTCTTCTTTATAGACATACAGAATGAGACTGCATAAAGCTTTTTAATAAAAAACAAATTACACAAACTATTTGTGTAAGAAAACAATAAATTGAAGCTTTATTTATTAACTAATACAAAAAATATTCAACGTTTGGGCTCATGCCTTCATCAGTACAAAAACATTTACTAACATATATCTTAAAATTAAAACATTTTAGAGTCTATGTGATTAAAAAAAATGAAAAGAAAAACAAAAATAAACAAGGACATAGACTGAGAATATAAGAAAAATGAGGAAGTTGAAGTATCTAAAGTAACAGTGAAAACTCAGTTCTTGTAGGAACTCTATCCCATTTTCACAACTATTAAGACTTAAAAGACCCTGCAGTGATGAGGCAGACTTATTGGAAAGAAGTGATGAGATGCTGGACTTTTTTAGAAGGAGGTCATACCCGGAAACAATTTTAACATCAGCTGTCAATAGAATTGAAGGTATGACCAGACAGGACACATTTACATCATCTGTTCACGATCAATGTGATAGATGCAAATTTGTTTTAACTTTCCATCCCCATAATTTAAAGGCCCGCCAGATGATTCTCAAAAACCGACCAATCCTTATGGCTGACCCTCTAACTCAGCAGGTCTTCAAAAAACCTCCTCATTTTGCTTTCCGGAGAGATAAAAGCCTCAGAGACATACTTGTAAGAAGTCACCTTCCCACAATGAAAGCACATATTGGAACAAAAGGTTGCAACCGTAACCGTTGCAATACTTGTCCATATGTGGTTGAAATTAACAAAATTTCTTTCCCTCTTGAGCAATTCATAATAAAAGATGGATTCACTTGCATCAGTCGCAACGTGATTTATGCAATTCTTTGCAAGAGATGTAATAAAATTTATGTGGGTGAGACAGGTCGTCGTCTTGGAGATCGGTTTAGAGAACACCTGTACAATATAAATAAACAGGCTCAGTGTCCTGTGTCTAAACATTTTAACAGTGTTGACCTTCACAGCATTTTGGATATTGCAGTTACTGGTATTCTATATGCAACCAATACCCATGATAGAGTCCACATTGAAAATAGACTCATAAAACGATTTGGTACGTTGGCTCCATATGGAATTAATCAAATCCACAATTTTACCTGACTGCAAAATCGTTTTCCCGTTGTGATTTTCACTGTTACTTTAGATACTTCAACTTCCCCCTTTTTCTTATATTCTAAGTCTATGTCCTTGTTTATTTTTGTTTTTCTTTTCATTTTTTTTAGGGCTGCGGAAATTACCGATTAATTTCTCGATTAATCGGTAAATTATTTTATCGATTAAAATTATTTTAATCGATAAAATAGTGATTAAAAATAGAAAAATGTTTTTGTTTTTTTAATAAATAATTAATAATAGCTTTTATTTTATCATTATTTTTTTTACGTACAAACTTCTACGTTAAGGGAATTCAGAATGAGTATACTTTAAAATAACCTGTTTTATAAGGACAATGATATTTTTTAAAAAAAACATTGTTTTTTAACTATTTAACAATAAAAAAAATTAAATTCATTGACATTATATTGAACTAGATTCTACTTATTTTTAAAATATCCCCTAACAATAGTACGTGTTTTAAATTTAATTAAATTAAATACTGAGGTTATGGGCATTTTAAAAAATGCAATAAAAGTAAAAGGGCACAAAATATGAAGGAAAACGAAATAGTGAAAAAAGAGATTATGAGGTCTTAGAAAAAAATCATAGCTTTCGAACCTCTTGGGATAAAAAGATGATCTTTATGTTTTTACTAATCATCAAACAATTTCTATACAGCTGTATTACTTTTATATTTATAAAATTAATTTGAAAATTTCATTCCAGTGCCTCAACTTTAATACGTTATTTAACTTGTTTTCAGTGCTAACTGTTTTAAAAATAACTTAATGTTAATACCAATTGCCCGTTTTTATTACTTCCATTGAAATTTTCAGTTTAATGACGTCATACATCTTTATTTTTAGCTTAACAAAATTATCGATTAATTAATCGGTAATTTTTCAAAAGTTAATGATTAAATTTAATTTAATCGATAACAGCCCTAATTTTTTTAATCACATAGACTCTAAAATGTTTTAATTTTAAGATATATGTAAGTAAATGTTTTTGTACTGATGAAGGCATCAGCCGAAACGTTTAATATTTTTTGTATTAGTTAATAAATAAAGCTTCAATTTATTGTTTTCTTACACAAATAGTTTGTGTAATTTGTTTGTTTTTTTCTTTATAGACAGTACCCTAACTTTGGTTAGATGAAATTCTGTAAAAAAAAAAAAATTTCAATTGGAATTTGAGGCAACAATATGTAAATTATTTAGTTGTTTATAATTTAAGACTTCATTTTTAACTTGATCAAGGTTATATTTATAATAAAATTATCCCCTGGCCTTGATGAAAATTATAATATTTTTAAAGAGCTTTAGCTGTATTTAAAATCTAAAGCATAACTATAATTGCATTGAAAGTTTCATTTGTAAATAATTTTCTCAAATCCAGACCACATTAAGACTTTAAAATATGCCAATAATTTTTTGTTAAAGAATGTAAAATTAAAACTAATTTGTATGTGATATTTTTAATTTAATTGCAATAGTTCAAGTACTGGCTTAGTCAAATATTGTTGGGTCTCCAACTCCAAGCTGGCACACTACCAACTTGTCCATGATAGATCCTATTATAAGTTTGTTTTTGTAGACAGCTCCAATAGTAGAGCCAGTAATCAGGTCACCGTGATCATAGAACACTTGTGTTATGTTATCCAAAACTGCTTTACCATCTACCAGTGGGACATAGAGAACCTGAGGAGAAAAGAATTTAGTATTGTATTGATATAATTATAATACCAACCTATTGTGTCAACAGAGGTCTTAGTAAATATATACAGGTGTAATTATAAGTCAATTCAAACACAAAAGTTTGTAAGGAAGCCAGAGTCAATAACTCGGAATAATTCTTCAGAAGGCATGTAAAATCATGTAATTGATACAACTGATGCAGCAGTTCATTATTCTCTCTGTGTTCCTGGATCAAATCAAAAACAAGGATTTTTCCCCAGGGAAAAACTAGAAAATTTAAGGATATTATTAAAAATCCTAAACCAAAGGCTCAGGAACTGATGTGCATTCCTCATGATAAAAAAAACAGCCGTGAACCATACATTTTTGCAGACCAAACTAAATGAAATCTCAGATCTTTAAGGAGACAAGTGAAAGGGTTCTTCCTGGAATTTATTTAAGAAACCCTGTATTACAAAAGATTAGTTATTGTTGATTATTCAAATGTGTATAATGCTTTAAAAGTTTTATCATGTATAAATGTTTTGACTTACTGATGATGGAGCTCTATTTAAAAGTATAAATATTATGACTTACTGATGATGGAGCTCTATTCAATGGGTTCTCAAGGTGCTGTATAACTTTATAAGTAATCGGGTGAACACCAATAAACAAGCCATTTCCAGAAGTGGACAGGTGTGAATTATCTGGAGCACTAAACAATGGAACTGTTTGGACCAGGTGAAGTTGGTTATCACTTGTACGCTCGTAAACTTGCATGTATTCACGTAATGGAAAATTCACGTAAAGATATCTAGGGGGGAAAAGTGTGACATTGACATTGTTCAGTGTAAGAAAAGATTCAAATGGCTTTTGAAAAAAATAAGGGTATATATTAGGGCTGTGGAAATTATTGATTAATTTCTCAATTAATCAGTAAATGTTTTATCGATTAAAATTATATCAATCGATAAAATAGAGATCACAATTACAAACGTACACTTTGCATGATTTTGTCGATTCATTATTAAATAAATAATTATTAATAATTAACAATAGTTTTCTTTTGTAACGTACAAACTTCTCCATTAAAAAACAAAGATTTTTAAAGTGTAACCTTTAAAATAAGCTGTTTTATAAGGAAAATGATATACAAAATTTAACATGGTTTTTACAGAATTAATAATGTCTAAATTTAAATTCAGTAACATTATATTGAACTATTTAAATTTTTTAAAATCCATTGCCTGTTTTAGTTACTTCCCTTGAAATTTTCAGTTTAATGACGTCATAATTTTATTTTTAGCTTTAATCTAAATTATTGATTAATTATTCGGTAATTTTTCAAAAGTTAACGATTTATTTTAATTTAATCGATAACAGCCCTAGTATATATCTTTAATGATGCTGAAATTTTTTTTAAAAAATAGTCAACTTCTGTTGATAATAGCAGTACTTTTAGTGAGGAGACAATAAATAAATGTCACATTATTTTTTATGTAATAAAATCTTTTTGAACTGTTATCCCTTTAACTGAGCCCCTTTAACAAGGGAAGTAATTCATATTCCCTTGAGTAAACAAACCAATTAAGAATGTACAATCACAAGGTGTATTGTAAGATTCAACTAATAAGGTATATCTTCAAACTCTATCATTTTACATTACTGGTGTTAGTTAATACAAAGACATGCAAACAATACCTGCCATCTCTTGACAAGGTGACACCATTAGGGCCTTGGAGATTTTTTAAAGACTCGACATAATCTGTTCCATTGAAAAAAACGACAGTGGCATACTTGAAAATTCCCAAGTTTTCTAATATTCCGAGAGTTGTTGTATTGTAATAGAAATAGTTGCTAATGAAGAACTTGTCCTCTCCCACAAGAGCCAGGTCATTGGTCACGTGGAAAGTTTCACTCAAAAAACTCTTGAGGTGAACAAGCTCTTTTTTGGCTGGCAAATATCGAAACTTCTCTACCCTGTCAATACCTTGGTCTGGATGATTGATCACGTAAAGAAGGTGTTGACCTTTAACCTTGTCCTCGAGAAGACTGATGCCGTGGGGCCGAAATGTATCCGGATTGAACAGCTTGCTGGGGTTTATCTTTAACTTGGTTACCTCTAAGTCTGGTTGATTCAAGTCAAATAAAACAATCTGACCTTTGACATTGTTCTCCAAGAGAAACTTTTTGTAAAGCTCAAAACTGTTTTGAAATGAAAAGCCACTTGTGATAAAAGCAAGTCCATCACTGGTCACTTGCAAGTCCTCAGACCCAAAGTCTACTCCTTTCACCTGACTGAAAAATATCAAAATATAATATAATAATGATCATGATAATGTAAAAATCTCTTCAAGGAATGTCAGATTGAAAATGTCAGGCTAAAAGTAAAAGCTGTGAAATGAAATGTTCACCATCAGTGGAAAAATAATTGCTTGAAATTATAAATATTATTATATGCCTTGTTTCAATGATCTTCAACCTGACACTTTACATCCTAATAATTCCCACATCTGGTATCTCATGATTTCCATCTTGTGTTTCTCTTTCTTGTTTCTATCATATAGATCTTTATTTTTGCGTCTCATTTCTTGTGCTAAGCCTGCAACATTAAGACTTAGGTTTTTACATTTATTAACTATATGGTTACACCTTGGCTCTACAACCTTACAATAATTGACTATATTTATGCTACGCTGACCCACTCACCTGACTTCATGTAGACAAATCTATTAGCGACAATTTTAACCGATGCGTTATAACTTAGCTATTTTATACTATTATATTCGTTAACATATTAACATAAAAACGTGGTTACCTGCATTTTCCTGGGTGATGTTTATGATAGTGAAGATGAAAGCCCATTTTCCACACTACATCTAGGATGAAGTAAAGCGTGACGGCCAAGGTGGCGACTAAGAGTGTTTTCAAAATCATAGCTAAGGTCAGTTCTGTGTGGAAATCCATAAGTCTTAAGCAATTGATGGATTTGTTGTGGCATAACAGTATAACAGCTGAAATCCCCCCTCCACCCTTAATTTTAATACACACACAGTTTATTTAGTTTAGTAGTGCTAAAGTCTAAAGTATTACTTTTAAATTTTACTACCTCTAATAATTTCTTTTTTATGTATCATAAAAAGAAACTAATCTTTATATGTGCATACTATAACGAAGTTGATTGTAAAAAGATATGTGTTTCCAACAAGGCATTTATGGCTCATAGGGCTTAAAATACAAACACAATACTAGCAGCGTGTGCATAAAATGAAATAGTAACGTTAAAGATAAATACCTTCTCCCGCCTTGTTGGTAGTCCACAGAAGAGGGTCATGCCCCAGCTCGGTGTGCTATCGGCGTATCGTCTGCTAGTGGGCCTTTTTGTTTGTAAAAGAGGTCAGCCTCGAATTTCAGTACATGAACTGCGTTGGGAAAAAAAAGGGAGGGGGGGGGCAATTTATTGAGATGAAATCAGACGAATGTGGTGTGGGGGGGGGAGGTGGTGTTTGGCAGGTTTAGCTTTTTGTTTGTTTAAATTACCATTTAATATTAATATCAAGATTTGATATTATTAATTATAACCACGTTTTCATTAAACTCACTTGTCCTTCATTCAAATATTTTGATTGTATTGTCGAAATATTCCCGCTTTTCTGTTCGTGTGAAATTCGCACACGTAGATCTACACCTACATCATATTTTTGGTGACAATCAAATGTTCATGGATTATTTGAAAACAATTTTCAAAATCTCGTCTGTCCCACTGCCCACTGCCTGTCTCCTCTCCGCAAGTAGTGAAGCGCGATTTATTGATGCGTTTCATCACTGACCAACCATAATTTGTTTCTGCCAGAAACAATTTTGTTAAACCTGAGAGTACAAATACTCGGTTCAAGTTCAAGGGTAAACAAAAAAAAATGTTCGTGACTGTGGCGATGCTAGACATGGAACACATAAGCACTCTGGAAACTATGCTGAAAACATTCTTTTTAAATCCCTTATATTAACTTCACCCGATTCTCGTGGTCTGGCGGAAAAACAAAAGTCAGAAATGACAGCAAAGGGAGTTCAGTCTGTAAATGTTTGAATATAATCAAAACTTTTAGTTCTGTCTCATATATAAGGGATTTATAGTCAAAAAATTTGTTTTTACGGGTTGTTTATTGTCCAGACCTCTTTCGTTTGTGTTTGACAGGCGATAAGTCGATAAAGTATTTCCGGTATGATGGATAAACGCCAATCTTGTCTTATCTATAGGCTACAGAGGCGTTCTGTTCGCCCATGGGGGCCCTCCAAAATTGACGTCACGCAATTTCGGCTGATTATTACCTTCCTCCCACCCTCGTCACTCATCGTCACAAAAACATATTGCAAATACTTTTTTGCCATTTGCATGTGTAATTAGTATAAGTCTGCACTTTAAAATCGTAACAAATGTAAAGCCATTGAAAACGCCATTAAATAAAATTGCAAGCAATCAAATATTTAAGTGCAACTTTCGTTTAAAGTTGAAATTTTTTATGTGACGTCACATTTCTTGAACAACCCCTCCCCCTCGTTACAATTAGTAACAAAAGCGTGACCCCCCGCCATGTTTTAGGGACGTAACGTCATTTATGGACGACCCCATGTCTGGGCATTTAGTATATAATAAAGGGTGTCCCAAAAATGTGTACACTCTTTAAATGACCACAAAACCAACATTTATAATAGTACAGCCAAGTTTCATAAATCAAAATACCGTGAACAAATGTAGAAACCATCTGATTGTCGATAGTGTTTAAATTGATGGCCATTGTGGTGCAGGCACTGCTGACAACTCTCACTGACTGAATCCAAAATGTTCGTCATTATTTCAAATCTCTTACAAACATCGCATATTAAATTGTTACAAACATCTCACAGAAAATGTTCAAATATTTTACACAAATCTTACTAACATCCCACACAAAACTTAAAAACATCTCACACAAAACTCTTACAAAATCTCACACAAAACTCTTACAAACTATAAATCCTTATTAACGAGACATGGACTAGAATAAAAGTATGTTCATTATAAGGAATTATTGTCAAAAAATTTGTTTTTTACGTTTAAGAATTTCGTGAAATGATTGAATATTTGTTAAAGTAAGCTTTAAACATACATGTAGAAAGAGGAGGGGAAAGTGGGGAAGTGGGAAAGTGAGGAAGCTGGAATATCTCATCTATCTATAAAATACATGAACCTTCTCTGGAATAGCCAGTCTACTGTCTAACCTGTCTAGCCAGTCTACTGTCTAACCTGTCTAGCCAGTCTACTGTCTAACCTGTCTAGCCAGTCTACTGTCTAACCTGTCTAACCTGCCTAGTCAGTCTACTGTCTAACCTGTCTACTTCCTCTAGACCAAGAAATGAAAACCTTTCTATCTACAGTCTCTAGATTCTAGACCAACCAGTGCCAACCTTTCTATTTAGTTTCTCTAGAATTTAGACGAACCTGTGCCAACCTTTCAATCTAATTTCTCTTGTAGACCAGCAAGTGCCAACCTTTCAATCTAATTTCTCTTGTAGACTAGCAAGTGCCAACCTTTCAATCTAATATCTCTTGTAGATCAGCAAGTGCCAACCTTTCAATCTAATATCTCTTGTAGACCAGCAAGTGCCAACATTTCAGCCTATCTTCTCTAGACCAGGCAGAATTTCAAAATGTGGTGTGCCCTCCCCCCCCCCACTCCTATTATTAAAATACTTAGTGCTATGTTAATGATTCAGTGAAGCAAAACGTAAGAAAACTGGACAAACATTAAATCGCGATTACTTCAATTCAAAATGTGACTCTGACTGAGGTCTCTTAGTCAACTTAGTGTATCGTGTTCAAATGTTCAACTATACAGCTCCATAAGCGTTCTGTGGGCTGTTAAATCTTTATTTTAGAACCATTGACCTCAATTTTGTGCAACACCATGGTAAATACAGTTCTCGAATGCTATCTTTTTGGATTTATCATTGAATATATTATCTGCTTAGGGACTTCGTAAAGTTTGAGAAGGCAAAGCTTTCGCCTTGAATGAAATGTGAACTACAATATCAGGTACCAGTGCTTTTACTTCTTTGTATTAAAGTGATACTGTACTAAATATCTTGAATACGATGACCCGCGATCTAAATATGTTCAGTATTGTGACCTATATGCCATACCTAGTTTAATAGTATGCTGCGTTGGCTGAATAGAATGACATTTAAATCTGTTAGCTTGAAAATAAGAGAACATCATAAGTCTTATGATATGAACAAATGGAAATAATCAAGTCACAAGTCAAAATGACATGCCTTTTATTGTTTCTTAATTTAAAGTTTGCTCCTTTCAGTCGTCTCTGTTTCTACATTAAGAATTGCTGTCAATTTCTATGTGCATTTTGACAAGCTAAGAGTTACCTTTTTTTTAATGAGACTGGGCTTCGAAGAATGAATAAACTGAGGTTAAATTGAGGATGAAGTTTAAATGAGGCTGAGGTTTGGCTGAGGCAGAAGTTAGACTGATGTTTGACTGAGGCTGAGGTTTGGCTGAGGCAGAGCTTTGGCTGAGGCTGATGTTTGGCTAGGGCTGAGGTTAGATTGATGCTGAGGTTTGGCTGAGGCTGAGGTTAGACTGAGGCTGAGGTTTAGCTGAGCCTGAGGTTAGATTGAGGCTAAGATTTGGCTGATGCAGAGGTTAGATTGAGGCTGAGGTTTGGCTGAGGCTGAGGTTAGACTGAGGCTGAGTTTTGGCTCAGGCTGAGGTTAGACTGAGGCTGCGGTTTGGCTGAGGCTGAGGTTAGACTGAGGTCAAGGTTTGGCTGAGGCTAAGGCTTGGCTGAGGCTGAGGTTAGACTGAGGCTGAGGTTTGGCTGAGGCTGAGGTTAGATTGAGGCAGAGGTTAGATTGAGGCAGAGGATCTGAGGTTTGGCTGAGGCTGAGGTTAGACATGCTGAGGTTTGACTGAGGTTTGGCTGAGGCTGAGGTTTAGCTGAGGCTGATGTTAGATTGAGGCTGAGGTTAGATTGAGGCTGAGGTTAGATTGAGGCTGAGGTTTGGCTGAGGCTAAGGTTAGACTGAGGCTGAGGTTTGGCTGAGGCTGAGGTTAGATTGAGGCAGCGGTTAGATTGAGGCAGAGGTCAGATTGAGGCAGAGGTTAAATTGAGGCAGAGGTTTGGCTAAGGCAGAGGTTTGGCTGATGCTAAGGTTTGGCTGATGCTGAGGTTAGACTGAGGCCAAGGTTTGGCTGAGGCTGAGGCTTCACTGAGGCTGAGGTTAGATTGTGGGTGAGGTTTGGCTGAGGCTGAGGTTTGGGTGAAGCTGAGGTTTCGCTGAGGCAGATGTTAGATTGAGGCAGAGTTTACATTGAGGCAGAGGTTAGATTGAGGGTGAGGTTTGACTGAGGCTAGACTGAGGCTGAGGTTTGAATGAGGTTGAGATTTGACAGGTTTGTCTGAGGCTGAAGTTTTCAAATTTCTATTCATAGTTCAAGATGGGGGTGAGATTGTAATCAGGCTTATAAATTAGTAAATGTAAAACAGGTTAACAGTGTGTTTGCGCTGACCATCCAATCGTGTCGCCACATCCACTCTCTCCTTTCCTTTATTAGCTCACATTACTCTCATCCTACTCTGCCTTTATAGACTCTTTGGATTTCACCGCAACTAAGTTTTTATTTTTTTTATTTCTTTACATTCGTTTTAATTGTGTATTGTTTGTTCATTGAGGAAGGCTCTTTGCCGAAACGTTCGCTGTTTTGTTAAGTCTTTTCAGGTTAATGCATAAAAAAACAAATTACACAGACTATTTGTGTAAGGAAACAATAAATTAAAGCTTTATTATCAACTAATACAAATAATGGTAGACGTTTCGGCTCATGCCTTCATCAGTACAAAAACAATTACATGTACTTACATATATATCAAAATTAAAACATATTAAAGTCTATGTGATAAAATGAAAAGAAATGAAAGACAAAAATAAACACGGACATAGAATATAAGAAAAAGGAGGAAGTTGAAGTATCTAAAGTAAAGACTGTTACTTTAGATACTTCAACTTCCTCCTTTTTCTTATATTCTATGTCCGTGTTTATTTTTGTCTTTCATTTCTTTTCATTTTATCACATAGACTTTAATATGTTTTAATTTTAATATATATGTAAGTACATGTAATTGTTTTTGTACTGATGAAGGCATGAGCCGAAACGTCTACCATTATTTGTATTAGTTGATAATAAAGCTTTAATTTATTGTTTCCTTACACAAATAGTCTGTGTAATTTGTTTTTTTAATAAAAAAGCTTTATGCAGTCCTATTCTGTATGATATATTAAGGTTAATGCATACCTTGTTTACCTGTTTTCCATTTAATATCCATTGCTCAACAATCCAAACCCCATTTATACGTGTAAATTGTAAATTATTCGGTTTCCTCTAATGAATTAAATGAAGTTGCTTACTTTTATTATAGTTACAACCACTTTGAGTTTGTCATATTTCGATCTAGATATAAGATCATGCTGCTCAAGTCGGTCCTGGTGGCCATTGCAGCCACATTCCTGTACTTCACCGTAAATTACGCCATCAAATTCGGCTACCATCTGCATTACTTCAAACACTGCCCAGGGAAATGTAGGTAAGAATTAATACTAATACATCAGCCATGTAGACAGCCGGGTGGGCAGACAGGTGGGCAGCCAGGTGGGCAGACAGGTGGACAGACAGGTGGGAAGCCAGGTGGACAGCCAGGTGGACAGACAGGTGGGCAGCCAGGTGGATAGCCAAGGTGGACAGCCAGACGGACAGACGGGCGGACAGCCAGGTGGACAGACAGGTGAACAGCCAGGTGGACAGCCAGGTGGACAGACATGTAGACAGACAGGGGGACAGACAGGTGGACAGTATGATATTTTTAAAGGGCAGTGCTCTACAATTAAAAACAAGTGCTTATACAAACAATTTATATTATATGATCTGTTGCTCTTCCATAACGAGCTGTTGACCACACTTTCTACAAGAGAGACAGAATTGGTGTAGTTTTTATTCCACAGACATCTGAGTGTTTGTTTGAATGAGAAAAAACAACAACCGAGACATAAAGAAGAAGTGAGACAGAAAGAAAGGTTATATGTCCTCTTTGTGTATATGACATTAGCAATCTCTACTACTTCATATGATACCTTGTATTTCAGCCAAGTGATAGGGGCTGACTTTGGTTCCGAGGATTTAGAAGTTTCCAGTGATGGCCTCGTTTTCATATCGTCTGGAGTTACCTTTCCTGGAGTCTCCACAGAGTTTGAAGAGTTCATTACCACTAACAAGGTCAAAGGCCGGTTGCTTTTGTTTGACTTTAAGAACCCGGAGCTAAAACTAAAAGTGACCGAGTTAAAAATTAGGCCAACCGAAGAGTTCGACCCGAACACTTTCAGGCCCCATGGGATCAGTCTCATCAACGACAGGGCCAAGGGGCAACATCTCGTTTACGTCATCAACCACCCAGACGGAGGCGAAGATGATGACCGGGTTGAAAAATTTCGATTTATTCCTCAAACCAGAGAACTCCAACACGTCAAGAGCTTCAAGGGAGACAAACTACGACTCACCAACGACCTGACAGTCTTGGCAGAAGACAAGTTCTATATCAGCAATTTCATCTATTTCAAGAACAGTATTTGGAATATCTTGGAAAAGTTTATGATTTTGAACTTCGGTTCTGTCGTCTTCTACAACGGAAGTGCTTTTGAGGAGCCACTGACAAACCTTGCAGGTCCTAATGGGGTTCTCTTATCCAGGGACAACAGGTAAATAGAATCCTAGACTATCAGGCAGTGGCGTCGTGAGGGGGGGGCGGGCCGCCCCGGGTGACACCATCAGGGGGGTGACACCAAAGCCAAAAATTTTACTGTTCAATTTATGTCAGAAAAACAAAGAATACACATTTCTTTCAACTAGAAAGAAAGTAAGAAATACGATGATATTCATTAAACATAGATTTTTAAAAATAAATCATTTAACTTGCAATAATAAAAAAAATTCCAGCACACCACAAACATTAAAACATATAAGAAAAAAAAAGAAACAGTCGCAGCAGGGAGATCTTTAAAAAGGTTGGACATTAAGCGATTTATTCTTTGACACACTAACAGCATGAATGAATCCCACCTCACTATATCCTCCACCTTAGTGGGGTGGGGCTGAGTACAATTTTTATCCAGTTTTCTTTGTTGTTTTTTAAGAAGAAAATTTTGAATACGATGTCTTTGAGTCAATATTTTGTTATATTTATTAAAGATGTGCAAGCATGGATATGCATTTTTGTATACAAATAGTCCCCCGGTTACGACGGTCGCGTCCCGACACGGTGTTTCATGGTTAGAAAAGAGCCAACATAAAGAATAATATTACGCGTTATTCTTTATTTTTTAATGTGTTTTTTTTCTTCAATTTTTGTTTTTCATGGGGTAACGTATTGTTTTCTCTATTTGAAATCAAACAAGTTATAAAAAAAATATTAATTATTATTTCAACCTTCAACTTAAGTTTCCGATTTTTTTCATGACGAAGTTTTCAATCAAGTCAGTCAAGCTAAATAAGCTTACAAGTTCCTTTTCAATAGTCATTAGAGAGAGCATATTCAGTCTTGATGGCCCAATACGAATTCTAACTCATTTTTGTATTCTTTTCAACTTTGAAAAAGTCGCTCTCTGCTGCAGTTTGAAGTCATTATTGAGAGATATGCGAAGTTCGATGCCACATTTGTAAATAACTGAAATTTAGCTCATTCAAAAGCAGCAAAATTTATTTTTAGCTCTGTGCACTTGTTTTGAGTTTCGCATTGTGTTACTTTCTTTTCCTTACCCTAAGCCTGGTGCTGGACAATAAGTTTTTTCAGAGTTCTGAAAATTGGACCAATTGTGAAGGTAAGCAGTCTTCGAAATCACTTTTATATTCTTCATTAACTTGGCGGCTGCCTATCAAATGGCGTCATTGCTGAGCTCAGAATGGATGTCTTTATATGCGCTTAATCGATGTTGTGGGGCTTCAAAAAGTTTGTCAATGATTACCATAAATACCATTTTGGTGATATCAAACTGACACTTTCTCTTCTTTGATAGTATTGTCGATTATTTATACGCTTTTTTTTCCACGGACATGTCCTTTCCTTTGTCTTCATATGAATCAAATTAAAAATGCTGTCTTTTAACAAACTCAATGAGAGACTTCAAATACTTGGCTGAAATCAAAGATATTCTCGGCTCTTGAAGGGATAATTTTGTTTTCTGAAATCTCTCTAAAATTATTTCCCAAAATTCAAGTACATAGCGACTTTAAGTTGTTTAAGTTCCTTCCGAAATCTTTCTGCTTCAAGTCAACAGAACCAGGGCTGAATTTCGTTTGTTGCTAATTCTTTCAGTGCTGCCATATTTGTGAGAGACGTGTTGTGTTGTTGTGTTGACATGGTATGAGCGTGCGAGTTGACTGAGTATGAAACACGTGGTTTGTGCTGTAAACGGAAAATAATGTGTGGTCGTGAAGGGACAGGATGGATGGCTATTAATGTAAGGTTCGCTATGTAACAGAGGTTGATTCTAAGATTCATACTTTTTACCCATACCACAAGGAGTTGAAGTCGTGTTTCATATCTTGCAAGTTCTTTTACAATATTCTCATAGTATGAATTATAAGCACACCTTACAGCAAGGCCGGCTCTAGGCATAAGCAAACCGGCAACCACCTATGGCCTCCGATTAGTCTCATTATCAATGGGGGCCTCGCACAAAAATATTTCAATATTTATTTTATAATTTTCTGTTACATTTTTAGACACCAAATTCACTTCGATTAGGGCCTCTAATTCCCTTAGGCCGGCCATGCTTACAGCATTATGTCGGGCTTGTGTCAAACAAGGCTTTGTTAACATGTATCACTTTTATGTGTTTTGGAAGTATCTGTCGACGAGGAGTAGAAGCAACAAGCCAGGTATAAAGATTTTCCAGAAGACAACTGCTCCACGTTTCCCAACCAAGTGAAGGGAATGAGCTGTACACGGCACAAAATAAGCAGCACTGCACTTCTTACAAAGATTAGCCCAGACTCTGTTATACTTCCTACTTATAACTGCAGCATTGACTTATGACTGTCCAAGGCATTTTCAGGGATTCATACAAACATTTGCCTATCTTTATTATACATTATGATAACATTTAAATTATTGGGGGCCCGCTCAGCCCCCTCCATTTAATCAACCATAGGGGGAGGGGTCACGCATCTTTGACGATGTGTGACTAGGGGGCGGATGTGTTTAAAAATGTGACGTCACATCACAAAAATCCCGCAACTTTAATTAAAAGTCCCCTTAAATATTTGATGGTTTACAATTTATTTAATGACGATTTCAATGGCTCCCCGCGTGTTACGATACTAGAATGCATACTTACACTAAATACATATTCAAATGACAAAATACTTATTTGCAACAAGCTAATTTTTATTGAGAAAATTATGTCTTGGGAGAGGGGTGTCTAAGCTTTGTGACGTCATAGCGGAACAAGGGGTTGGGGTTTACGTTTTTGTGACAAAGTAGGACGCGGGTGAAGGGGGGTTGAAAATTGGTAACCTCACGTGACGTCATTTATGGACATCTACCTTAAATCATGAAGGGGTGACACCATGAGCTACCGCCCCGGGTGACACCAACCCTAGCAACGCCCCTGCTATCAGGTCAAGATCAAAACACCATAAATTAGCGGTCTATTGGATTTCGGCTCTGGCAAATCCGGAATGCGGTAATTTTTACAAATCCGGTTCCGGGCCGGATTTCACTTAATAAATGGCAATGTTTAGATAGTTATTTCATTTTCTTAAATGTTATCTAATCAAATTCGCTACAGCCTACCATAAATATTGACTAAAAAGTAGGGCTGCGGGAATTAACGATTAATTAATCAATTAGTCATTTAAATTTTTAATCGATTAAATTAATTTGATTCATTAAAATTCGATTAAACTAAAATTTAAGAAAATAATTCTTATATTGATATTTCCAATTTATATATAGTTTATATATTTTGTTACCTACATTCTTTACCTCCTATTAGTATTATTATTATTTATTAAGACGTTCATACGTAAAAAAAAAAGGTTTTTCTTCCTTATTTATTGCATAGCAGAACGAATTTGTTGTGTTACGACACAAAATTTGGGAGCCATGGAAATGCCAGGACTTAACCGATTTCGCGAAATAAGGAATCGCAACTTAACGGGATTTATATATGCGTTATAAAAATATAATTTATCTAAATTATCGATTAATCCTTCCCCCGATTAATCAAAAAAATCGATACCAGTTAAAGGGATATTTTATTTTTTCTAATATTATAAAATTATTTGAAAACCAAAGTATTGCTTTAATTTGTAGGCTAATTATACATAAATTATAAGAATAAACAGGAAGAATGCTGCCATGACAAAAAAAGTTATGATAACTTCTATTGATCCAGGTATCTGTATGTGAATTTTCCTTTACTGGATCAGCTGCGTGTGTATGAAAGGACATCCGACAACAACTTAGAACTGGTGCAGACGGTGCCCTTGTTTACCTCCCCTGATAATCTGCACCTCTCAAGCTCGGGGGATGGACTGTACACTGGAGCTCATCCAATACTGTACAAGGCTTATCAAGCTCTCACCAACCCACGCCTACACGCTCCGTCATCGGTGAGTACACCCCTCCTACATGCACCATCATCGGTGAGTATACCCCTACTACACGCACCATCATCGGTCAGTACACCCCTCCTACACGCACCATCATCGGTCAGTACACCCCTCCTACACGCTCCGTCATCGGTGAGTACACCCCTCCTACACGCACCGTCATCGGTGAGTATACCCCTCCTACACGCACCATCATCGGTGAGTACACCCCTCCTACACGCACCGTCATCGGTGAGTACACCCCTCCTACACGCACCGTCATCGGTGAGTACACCCCTCCTACACGCACCGTCATCGGTGAGTACACCCATCCTACACGTAACGTCATCAGTGAGTACACCCCTCCTACACGTACCGTCATCAGTGAGTACACCCCTCCTACACGTACCGTCATCAGTGAGTACACCCCTCCTACACGCACAGTCATCGGTGATTTCACCCCTCCTACACGCACAGTCATCGGTGATTTCACCACTCCTACACGCACCAATATTTCCTGCGCGTTTTAAGCAGTTTATAACTACCGCGCATTTAATTTTGACAACATAAATGTTATCTGTCCTTGAGGGGTATAAAATTTTGCACAAAAAATGGATGTTGTGTAATTTTGCACACACATTTGTTATTTTGCACACGGACCAATGAACATTAAAGTCAGAGGCAACATTCTTGTTAAGTAACATTAAAGTCCCCTCCTGCACGCACTATTTAACCCATTCCTACCTGAACCACCGTTAGCAACTCTCTCCAACATACACTAATTATATCACTAGTGAGAAGATCGCCCAATGGAGGAAACAAACGTTTGTACTGGCAGCATACACGGCTTACTAATTTAATCTCATCACCAAAATGCAAATGAAATTTAACCTTTAGCTCGCTGTATTCAATTAATTATTCTTATGTATTTTTTGTGTGAACTTTAAACTTTGACCTTCATAACCCTACACGGTAGTCCGTCGCCGTTAGGTCCGTTATATTGTTTTAAGAAGTGCTCCCCGCGGGCATCTAGCCAATAATTTGTCACATTGTAGAATGTTTTACATTCCAAAATTATCAGCCATCTGTTGTGGGTTATGTCCACACTCACCCCAGAGTATCAGTAGCAAAATTGTCTCATTATCATTTATGTGTAAATATATTATGATATATTCGCATTATACAATAATATTGAATTAATAAAAAAAATTGGCAAAGCTGACGCGTGCTATAACTATAAGACGATATAGTATTCTGTCACACACAAAAACATCTTACATCAAAATTTCCTGTCACGTCAAAAGTTTGTGTCACGTCAAATGTTCGTGTCACTACAAATGTTCGTGTCACGTCAAATGTTCGTGTCACTACAAATGTTCGTGTCACGTCAAATGTTTGTGTCACGTCAAATGTTCGTGTCACTACAAATGTTCGTGTCACGTCAAATGTTTGTGTCATGTCAAATGTTCGTGTCACACCAAATGATCGTGTTTTGTCAAATGTTCGTGTCACGTCAATGTTCGTGTCACGTAAAATGTTCGTGTCGCGTCAAATGTTCGTGTCACTACAAATGTTCGTGTCATGTCAAATGTTTGTGTCACGCCAAATGTTTGTGTCTTGTCAAATGTTCGTGTCACGTCAAATGTTCGTGTCACGTCAAATGTTCGTGTCACGTCAAATGTTCATGTCACGTCAAATGTTCGTGTCATTACAAATGTTCGTGTCACGTCAAATGTTCGTGTCTTGTCAAATGTTCGTGTCACGTCAAATGTTCGTGTCGCGTCAAATGTTCATGTCACTACAAATGTTCGTGTCACGTCAAATGTTCGTGTCATGTCAAATGTTCGTGTCACGCCAAATGTTCGTGTCTTGTCTAATGTTCGTGTCACGCCAAATGTCCTATCATATCTAAATGTCCCGTCACGTCCACAGGTCCTGCATATCCCTTTGAAAGACGGTAAAGTTCTGGTTGATGACGTCACAGAGTTATTCTATGATGACGGTGCCCTCATTAGTGCTTCTAGCGTGGCTGCTGTCTATGACAACAAACTCATTATAGGATCTGTCATGCACAAGCTGGTTGTCTGTCAGCTTTAACACAGAGAAATACGCGTGTCAAATTATTCACGTTATCTGCCCTTCATTATAATCTCAAGACATTTTATTATTGTAACCTACGCTAACATAAATAACCAAGATAAATTTCTCGATACTAAAAAAAATAATTCCATTTGCTTTTTTTAATGCGCAACATTTTTTTAAATTAAATTTTACGGAAATGAAATTGTGATGCGTTTAATTTATTGTAAAGAAGAAATGTGATTTAAAGCGTTAAAATAGTTACAGACGTGGGGAAAAGTTGTGTTTTATCTGGGATTTATATAGAGTAAGTAGCAAGATTCGATTTTATAAAAAAAAATGTAGATGATAAGTTTAAATATCACCGCCGCCATTGTCTGGTGGCGTCACTAGGGGGTGCGGTAGGGGCGAGCCGCCCCGGATGACACCAACCCTAGTGACGCCTCTGTTTTGCGGCATTGGCGGGTTTATTAATGCAGTATTGTTTGGTAGAGTTTTTTGCGCCCTCAAATTTAAAAAAAATTGATATAAGAATTTAACAAAACTAAATATGTTCCGTTTCACTATAGATCTTAATTAACTTGCACACCGTTGTGTAAACTTAAACTCAAATGCTACTACACTGTGCATGATAGAGATGGCATTTTTTTTTATTGTTCACATTTACTGTTATAGAAATAGGCGAGATCACATCCAAAGTTCTTAGGCCTTGGTAACCGTATACTGACAAGCGATAGTCTTATTTAAAGTCGTTGCATTGGAAATTTTACGTTGGAAAATCTGAAATTTTGCGGACCGACAAAAGACAAAAAGGAACGAAAGCAAGTTATAAAAACGTGGTAAAATGGCTGTATTCCAGATTAGCTGGAGCCATTATATATATCTATATATTTTATGGCTCTACCGGCTGGCCGGATTTATGAAGTTTAATTCTGGCCAAACGGAAGCCAAAGCCGGATTACGGATAAGCCGGAGCCGAAATCCTGTAACCCTAACTTGTATTAGTGTATGATACCAAGCTGTAACCCTAACTTGTATTAGTGTATGATACCAACCTGTAACCCTAACTTGTATCAGTGTATGATCAGTGGCGTAGCTAGGGTCACGTGCGCCCGGGGGCATGACACAAATTCTGCGCCCCTTGACGGACCAAAAAATTCAGAGACGTTGAAATTCTGGGGGCTCACTTAGCCCCCAAGAAAAATTTGAAATTTTACGGTTTATATGGTTCATTTTTTGAAGCAAATGATATTTTAATTAAATAAAATACAGACTAATAATTCTCTATACGATTATAAATGAAGTGGATTGAGTGGTTTTAATTTAGGCAAACAACGAACGATAGAGCCTGGCGAGTTTAGCCTCCATTTTATTCTTTTAACTAACTAAACTTTTAATACTGAAGAGCGTAAACAATAATAAACATAAAGGGACATCACTCAAACAATATAAAACTACAGTCATACAAGAGTGAGTTCCCCTAAGAATAATCCCAATATATTACATCCCTTTACCCTTTGTAAATACTAACATAATTGCAAGAGGATAAAGGATAGTACTAACAAAATCTAATGACTCAATAAATATGTTGTAACATAAACATTATATGATTTGAACTAATAAAATCAATTGGTAGATTACATCATTTCAAACAAATGCAAAATATGCCACAACATAATTTAAAATACAATACAATGAAAGTTAAAGACCTCTTAACTTTTAAATCAAAGGTTCAACCTATCTGGGGCTTTGATTTTCCTGTTTGACCTTCTCAGTGGCTGTTGATTCGGTGACTCAAGATTCTGACCATCTGAACTCTCTAGCTCAGGGAGTTCAGGAACCAAATCTTTAATTCCAGGATTTACATTTTCTGACTCTAGAATACTTGGTTCACTCATATCAACAGACATTGGTTGTGGAACAAACTGAGTTGGTGTGAACCGGTCAGATCTGGTGGGATTGACAGATTCGCACTCATTATCTGCACAAGTTATTCTTAACTGGTCTGCATGTCTACGGACAATATCTCCATTATTTGTTCTTACTTTATAAGACACAGGTCCTGTACATTGAACAATTTGACCTGGCATCCATTTTTCCCCTCTCCCATAATTTCTCAGATACACATTATCATTAACTCCAAACTCTCTCTCAATGGATGTTTTGTCATGATTTAATTTTTGTGTATGTTGATGTTGGGAAACAGACTTTTGAACAGTTGGATGTAGTAGGTCGAGGTGAGTTTTAATTTTTCTACCACACAGCAATTCGCATGGTGCAACACCTGTTGTTATATGAGGAGTTGTGCGGTATTTAGCTAAGAACCTGTTAACTCTTTCTCTGAGAGAAAATTTGTTACTGGTATTCATTTTTACCATAGCGGTTTTGAATATGCCTACTGCTCTTTCAGCCAAACCATTCCCTGCAGGATGATAGGGTGATGTGGTTATATGCTCAATACCATTTGCTATACAAAATAGTTTAAATTCATGAGCAGTGAAACTAGGCCCATTATCTGAAACAATTTGGTCTGGTAAACCATGGGTTGAAAATATTTCCTTAAGTTCTATAATGGTATCACTTGCAGTGATTGTGTTCATGATTTTAACTTCTAACCACTTAGAATGTGAATCAATAACAATTAAAAACATTTTGTTCATGAAGGGTCCTGCAAAATCTATATGGATACGTTTCCATGGTTCGATTGGCCAATCCCAGTTTTGCAA
>MUZC01004579.1:337644-387363 GCA_002072015.1 Radix auricularia | reverse complement strand
TTTTTCAAAGATCAAGCTTTTTCGTAAAAGCAGACATTTTGTCACTGAGAGTTATATAATGTATCTGCTTTCCTTGCCGAGTGGAATTAAGTTTATTGAGCTTTTCAAAAATTTCAGCCAAGTAAGCCAGAACAGCAACCCATTAGCCATGGTTCAAATTATCAACAAGCTTTGAGTTATTTCTACATGAAAATCTCTTACGTCATCGCGTAATTAAAACAGTCAGATAACCAGCGAACTTCAGTATACATTAGTAACTGTTAATGTTCAAGATACATATTCGAGCATAAGAAATCAAAGAGACGAGACTTTAATTGACGAGCTTGATAAAATTAAAAACCATTATAGCCAGACCAGAAATATATTTAAGTCTGCGTTAATTCTTTTACTTGCTAGTCTTTCTCGATTAAACATACAGTGCGTAAATTTCATGCTTTGCTCACGGACCACCTGGCAAATCTTCGCGGACCACTAGTGGTCCGTGGACCACAGGGTGAGAACCATTGCTTTAAGCCACTCCTTTTTCTTGTCTTGGTAATTTTGGTTGCTTTTAGTGTCGTCTCTGGTAGCTCTATTAAAAGAATCGTATTGGTCTCTTACTGCTCACTACCATCAACTCACAGTTTTTTTTAATTAAAAAAAAAACACATCAGCAATCCTACATTGTGGATGTGTCATTTATTTATGAGTAGAATGGCGCCCCTTAACGCTCAATGGGGGCGCCTAAATCATGTTTACCAACTGTTTTGTAATAAAGATATGTTCGGAGCTCCAATATTCAATCTTGCAAACGTATTTGGGATACATTAGTTTACATAAAAATTAAATTAAATGATGAGTTTTAATACTCATTTTGGCGCCCCCTAACGTGGCGCCCGGGGACATTCGCCCCCCCCCCTGCACCCCCCTCGCTACGCCACTGTGTATGATACCAACTTTAACCCTAACTTGTATTAGTGTATGATACCAACCTGTAACCCTAACTTGTATTAGTGTATGATACCAACCTGTAACCCTAACTTGTATTAGTGTATGATACCAACCTACATATATTATTTCAAATGATGACAAGCATGTATACTGTATACCAACTTGGATGTTATCAACATGTTGCCAGCCTGAAAGCAGACGTAAGCTTTTAAAACAACGTTTGTGATCAGTAGGACGGAATTATGTACCATCCTGTCAGACTACTGAACTGTACCATCCTGTCATACCACTGAACTGTACCATCCTGTCATACCACTGAACTGTACCATCCTGTCATACCACTGAACTGTACCATCCTGTCATACTACTCGAAATCCTACAAGTGGAAGAAAGTCAGCAGTCCCGAGCCTGCGCTCTTCATGGGGCTTCCCGGAAAACCCCTTCAGCCTTCTGGCTCCCTAAGGGACGTAAAGACTGAGAACCCCCCCCCCCCGAGCGGTCGCTTCTAGAAACGGCCACCTGGGCATCTAGGACACTAGGTCGAAAAAGCCTCCCACTAAACTGTACCATCCTGTAATACCACTGAACTGTACCATCCTGTCAGATCAATGAACTATAGAAAAAAAGACTAAAAGTAAATTATTTTAACAAAAAAAAAAAACGAGAGCGTTTATTTTTAATTGATTTTTAAAATTACGAATGTAGCGATTTTTTTTTTTTTTTTTTTTACCACTACCACGTTAAATCTTTGAATTTTGACAAAATTTAGAAAGGAATGTTTTTTTTTAAGAATTGAAGATAAGTTGATGCAGAGGCGTGTCACATAATGCGGTAGCTCATGGTGTCACTCTCTCACGACTTACCCCATAAATCTCCTCCGAGTCTGCATGCCGGTTCCAAATAACGGGAACATACATTTTTAGTTAATGTCACTCCTTGTGATTGTGTCAAACAGTAAGGTCCTAGCCCCCCCCCCCCCAAGTCGCCCTTCTGAGTTGATGTTACATTGACACTGACGTTAACGGAACTGTGAATCCCAAGTCTGGACTTTGGCCTCAATTGTCCAGCTATTTACTTGAAATAAGAAGATAATCAGTCAATATGAAGTTTCTTTTTATATGTAAGATTAATGTTAGCATTACAGTGACAGCCAGCTAAGAAGACGTATGACTTCGCTGTGTCTCTGAATAGATAGAACAACTAAGTTGTATTATTGTTTGTCTTAATTATCATGCCTGAATAGATAAGAGCAGGACAGTGTCTGAGTAGATGAGAGCAGGAATGTGTCTGAGTAGATGAGAGCAGGACTGTGTCTGAGTAGATGAAAGCAGGACTGTGTCTGAGTAGATGAAAGCAGGGCTGTGTCTGAGTACATGAGAGCAGGGCTGTGTCTGAGTAGATGAGAGCAGGACTGTGTCTGAGTAGATGAGAGCAGGGCTGTGTCTGAGTAGATGAGAGTAGGACTGTGTCTGAGTAGATGAGAGCAGGACTGTGTCTGAGTAGATGAGAGCAGGACTGTGTCCTGAGTAGATGAGAGCAGGACTGTGTCTGAGTAGATGAGAGCAGGACTGTGTCTGAGTAGATGAGAGCAGGACTGTGTCTGAGTAGAGAGCAGGGCTGTGTCTGAGTAGATGAGAGCAGGACTGTGTCTGAGTAGATGAGAGCATGACTGTGTCTGAGTAGATGAGAGCAGGATTGTGTCTGAGTAGATGAGAGCAGGATTGTGTCTGAGTAGATGAGAGCAGGACTGTGTCTGAGTAGATGAGAGCAGGACTGTGTCTGGGTAGATGAGAGCAGGACTGTGTCCATGTATATAGAAACATGTCTAGGACTAGGTGGACATAGGGGATAGAGACGCCCGAGGTTGAGCCTAGAAATATCGTTGATTATTTTAAAATTAAATTAGCATTATATTTAATGTGATGAAACTTGATATTTTGTACAAATTATACTTAAACTAATTGATTGATTCTATTGATTTAAAAATTAAATAAATAATAGAATAAATAGAATTTTAAAATAATTTCACTTTGTAAACATACTTTAATTCTCAATCAGAGCTGCACAAGTGGTGTGTGCAGCGAAGGACTTAAAAGTGGAAGGAAAAACAGTATACATACAGTTTATTGTGACCTTTACAATGCAATGAAACAATTTTTACAATGTAAACTTCAAATCAATTACTACATTTGGCTTATAAATTTCCAATAATTAAATGTATAAACTTTTATTCTGCTTGAACAATAGCTTTAAGCACAATTCACACTAGTAAGTTTTCCTTAAGACTTTTTTTTCAATAAGCATCTGCCAGCAAGCTGTTATCAAATTAAATTTAACTAAATTAAACCGACGTCACGATTAACCATAGAACTGAAACTAGACACAGGTTTCAGCAGATGATAGGGACATTTTGTGATCTGCCTTGTCTCATACTCATATGTTAAGACTTGCTATACTGAGTTTTTTAAAATTATAAGATATGAGTATTTAAATAATTAATCTAGTGTCGGAAAATGATTTATTTTATTTTGCCCCCCCCCCCAAAAAAAAAAGATGGCCGCACAAAATATAGATTTATCTTTTTGAAAAAGAAAGAAAGAAAATTAAGGATTTCCTGAAGTATAATATTTTAAAAAAACTAGCATAGCCTACATATAAAACATATTTATTATATTCAAAGAATATATTGAAATAAAAATTGGACGTGTGTGTAGAGTGACAATCCGAGCTGTCACAATGTTTCTTTATATGTGGATGGACAAAATGGGTGTGAGACTGCAATCAGACCTATAGATTAGTAAATGGAAAACAGGCAAACAGGGTATGAGTTAGCCTGACAGGACGTAACAAAACAGCGAACGTTTCGGCAAAGAGCCTTCCTCAACGAACAAGCAATACACAAACAAAACGAATATAAAAAGATGAAAAATAAAAACTAAGCTGCGGTGAAATCCAAATAATCAAAGAAAATTGAAAGCGAAGTAGGATGAAAGTAGTGTGAGCTTATATAGGAAAGAAGAGAGTAGGTGTGGCAAAGACGATTAGTTGGCTAGTTGGTCACCACTCCTAAAATGACCACATCATATTGATGTAAAAGAAAAAAAAATATGCAAGAGTATGAGGTCCAATACTTTTTTGTGTGATGATGACATTAACTTAATAAATTGAATGTACGCAGAAATTTATCAAACAATGTAAGAAAAAAAAACTGAATAGAAAAAATAAATAAAAGCAACCCATCCCGGCGATCAACATTATCGTTAAGAAAGTAATGACATTCATCAGTGAACAGTGAATAGTAGGTGAAATAATATAAATGAATAGTAGGGAAAAAAAACAGATGTTTATGAAATTAACAGACATACTCACCTGGGTGGGTGGGGGGGCTTGGCCTCTATATATGGCGGTGGCGTAATATTTAATATTTTAAAAAATTCTACACTCCTTTGGGGGCCCCCCTCAAGTGAGAGCCCATGGGGATTTTCAAAGTTGGACCTCCCCTAGCTAGGCCACTGAACATATCGGACCTCGGCGTTGCGTGCCAAGGGTTGTCGGTTTCGGTACGCGGCCAGCTCCGCAACCCTACTCGTCTGTCGAGCCACATAGAGGCGCCCCTTTTCAACAACTCCATTCAAGGACCAGAACCTTATATACGGTATGTTACCACATGATGGCAGGTAAACGAGTCCGATGTACCGAGTAGCAGACAAAAAATTAAAAGGGAAATAACTGTTAATAATTTAAAGAGATGAATTACATAACAAACGAAAGTAATATTTTATTATCATGATTATATAAACTTGACGTGTTGACTAGAGTAACTTCATGATGGCATCGTCGTCGTCTCAAATAAAATCAGCTGTAAAATATGCTATTTGTGTTTTTAGAAATGATCTACGAATACATGATAATGAAGTACGCTTACTAATTTATAGTAATTTCTTATGACACTTATGTTGATAATAATTTAGGTACTTGGACAAAATTTTCAAATTAAAGTTATAGCTTTAAGATCTAGTTGGTTGGAAAGGGCTTGAAAAATGCAATTTATTGATACCAAAATTATAGTTTTATGTTATTTCTAAAGAAAGTTATGAATTTTTTAGTGAATTATTTTGGGATAACTCTGCTAATTGAGACATGAGACATAAGAAAATATAAAACAGACAAAAGTGAAAATTGGGCAGTAAGAAGACTGAGACAGCTGTTTAAAATAGCAGTTAATTAAAGTTATTTCAGAAATGACTGAAGATAACCATAACAAACCATATATTTCCGCATTCGTCATATCATTGCCAAAACAAGCGTCCTAAAATTAATTCTGAATTACGCAAGATTGGCTCATTAATATTCAAAATGGGCGTCAAATTTGCATGCATATGTGATATTTTAAATTGAGCACAACTTAAAAATAATTATCCAAAATATTAAGTCAAGCACATCAAACTGTTCGTGTTGAAAAGGAGAAAAATAATTGACAAAAATCCTTGATTAATACTGGTTGAGGTAGTCGAGTGGCCCTTAAACATTACATCTTTTTATATCTCGAGAAAACAAATTACATGTAGTATTTACATATGCAAATGAAATATCTATTTATATTGCTTGTTAGTTAGTCTCCTATACCTTAAGTACCTTAAAATAGTGTTATTAATATTGTTTAGCCGCTAGATTAGATCAAATTTGAAAATAATTGGCTGAGGTACATAGAAGAAAATGTCGGCCATCTTGAAAAATAGGGAAAAAACCATGTGGTGATTGATTTGATAAATTTTTTTAAAATTTGGGGGAGATTGGGGGGGATGGGACTTTATCAATTCTTGTAAATATTTGGATGCTGAAAACAGTGGTTACCATTAAAATCGCGAGTGATGGCGACTCTAAAAGATATTTATATTATTTTATGTAGTTAATTTACTGTAACTCAATTAATTACATTTTAATAATGAAATTCAGCACACAAAAAAATTGGAGAACATAGTTTGTAATGTTCAGCATCCAATTATCTTTAAAATGATATATTCCACATCCAATTTCATCAAGAAATTATACAGAAAAGTCCAATTTTCTTTACACACATGCACATTGTTTACATTTTTAAGTGGACAAAAAGTTGAACAAGGGGCGGATAATTCAGCAAAGATTTTTCACAAAGTGAAAAATGATTTATCCAAGTACCTAGATAATATGGCTAGCGCTATTGTCGTAGCAGCAGACGACCCGGTCGGATGTTGCTAGTGTTACGACTCGTCGTAGCGCTAGTCAGGAAACTAGTGCTACGACTTACGCAACTTCTGCTACGACTAGTTTTAGTCACTCTTTGCAGTAGACATCTGGAAAGAATTAAATCTTAACAAACTCTTCTTTATATTGTATACGAATATATATTATAATACGACATTATTTGTGTGTGTATTAATTCTAAAATCTAAATTTATTTAAATAAATTATTTAAATAGATTTAACATTGGTCTACCAATTATAAATATATCAGCCGATTTTGCTATACTATAGTATACTTGTGTAAGTGATGTAGATGCATTAAAATTTAGTATACCTTAACGCCTAAAGCTGTAAATGAAAATCCTCAAGCAACGATTCGCGCACAATTGCAAGAATGCAAAATAATTCGTTTCATGTGTAATAATAAAATGTGCTGTGTGCAGACTTGTCACAGGAAACCATTCCATTCATCCTTCTACCTCATTTTCACTCTATTACTAATACTATTACTATTGAGGGGGGCAGGTAATAACAACCGCACAGGACTCCTCGTTTACTCGCTTTTTTCCCCCATTACTTCGTGCTGCTGTTTGTGTCCATTTTCTCAGACCCCCCCTCTCTTTGCACTATTTATGACGAGCAAGTCTGCGGCGCATGATGCGCTATGCCTCCTTCGTCTGACAATGGCTTCAAATCCCGCTTGCCCCCTTGCGTTCAGCACTTTTTCGCTATGCCTTCAATTCAGAGAATTTTTCAAAAATATCTTCCAAACAATTAAGTAACAGTGATGGTTTATAGTCATTTTTTAAACTCATGTCTCACCTTTTTCGTTAGTGTCAACTTGCGAATCAAAAGAATAAAAATATTAGTAGTATTAGCATAATTAAATACAGCTTTAGTCGTAACTGTAAGTAAGCACACATCACATTTTTACGAGTGTCCCGACAGGATGTTGCTAGCCAAGTATATGTGGATTGGCTAGTGTTACGGCTAGTCTAAAATCTAAATATTTTTATTTTAACAGATTTATTCAATGTATCTTCTTTTCAGAATAATAACAAAAATTATCAGCATATTCATTGTGATTTTAAAAGAAAAAAAATTAATAAATGGAATTTTTAAAAAACATGACGGAAGGTGGTCTTATTTTTTCTATTTTATCAATAGTTTCATATCATTTTTGAACCAACCGGACTATCACTTGATCTAGCGAAGCTGCTGAGAAAATGTATTTTTAAAAATGTATAACTCTTTTTCATTTAATGGCTCAATCTAGATTGTTCTTTAAACCTTTAAAATTCATTAATAAGCTTATCTAGTGATCATGATATTTTATTATGAGAACTATAGTTTAATATTTAAGTATTATTAATAGCATAATTGTAATACAGAAAATTGTTTACGACATGTCGTAAATTGTCGTAACAGCAGACAACCCGGGGGGATGTTGCTGGTGTTACGACATGTCGTAGCACCAGCCACATCCCCCCGGGTTGTCTGCCGTTACTTTGTCGTAGCAGTAGACACTCCGTAATATTAATCAATAAATAACTATAATTACTATAATAAAGTATAAAGTGTCTAAACAAAGATTCTCAATTATTATAAATTGTTATTATTATTACATTCTCATCATCATCATTAATGCCAAATCATGAATTTTCAGCTTCTGTTTACTAACACATTTATTTCTGTCATTTGAAATCATTAATCATTAACCTATTTGTAAGGTAAAAATTTTTTTTTTTATTGATGATGTCAAATATTATCATTGTACTTGTACCATTACTTAATTATTACTTCAGCATGTAAGTAAAGGCGGCTGGGTAGCAAAGTCAATAGTGCGCTCGCCTCACAAACTGAGGGGCATGGGATCAAGCCCACATAAAAGCCACTCTGAAAATGTTGAGAAACGACTAAAGCTGTACTAACGCTAAGAAAGTCCTCCGCTGACCTGGAGAGGGATGGGCTCTGCCAGTGTCTAGCAAGCCCAATAAAGTTTCTATTGAAAACATTTGAACCCCCTACGACCTCAAACAAAAAGAGGTTATGGGACTAAAAAAAAATCAATGTAAATGAAACAATTAAAACTATAACAATCTTCAATTAATAATAAGTACAACAAAGTGTCTATCTGTGACAATATGTCTAGCGACTAGACCAGTTCTGATCACTGGTAGACTGTGACTGTGGGGGCTATCTGTTCAGTGAGTGTATCTTGTGACCACTGTACTGGCCCATAGCTCAGTTGAACAGAAGCTCGAGGCTTCAAATACCTCTAAAACCCCAAGGCAATAAAAGAATGGCTGTGGATATCAATGTTTTTGAATAATTTTTGTTGTTGAATATATTTATTTATTGAGCCCAACTCAGGCTACCAATTATTAGTGTATTAAATATTTAAATATTTGTATTTACTGATTACCCCATTCAAACTTTCTTAATATCATTATCACTATCAAGATTGTATATTTTTATGTAGCAAAGATTAAGACTACACTTTATAATTAAATTTTATTTAAGTAGAATCACTTTTAAGGAAGTATTGGAGCAAATCTTTTATACCACGCAGCACTATATTTTTAATTGCATTTTTCAATAATGTTATTTGATTTAACTGAGAGATTTTCTTGCATTCAAATTTGGTTAATATCAAAGAAGTAACTTTAAATGTTTGATATAATAGCCCTAAAAATAAATTTATCAGCTATTCCTTAAAAAGATAAATTATAAGGGCTGTAAAGATTACCTTAATTAATTAAAAATGTACATCCGCATTAAAAAAAAAAAATCTCTAGTAACAAACCTAGAGGCTCAAAAGTTCACAACAAACTTAATTGAGCCCAAATTTTTTATTCTAAATAAGCATAATCATCATAAATCAAGTCATATGTTCTACAAATTATCAGTTATTTTGATGTTATTTATAGCTAAAAAAAAAAAATATTGAGCCCAACTTTTCCAACTCATACTTAAAGCAAATTTAATTAATAGTTTATATTCAAAAATGCTATTTATTTTTTGCAGGCTCTGTTTGTTGCAAATCAGAAAAGCAAAATATTGCTTCCCCTTTACTGTTTTGACCCTCGACATTACTCAGGGACCTATCATTTTGGTTTTCCAAAGACAGGAGGACATCGACTCCAATTCCTGCTAGATAGTGTAACAAATCTAAGATTGAAGCTTCAATCTCTTGGAAGGTGGTCTTATTTTTCTATTTTAAGTTAAAAAAGCATTAATTTTTTTTTGTAAAGCAAAATATTATTCAAATTTAAACTATTTCTATCTAATTGTTTTTTCTTTTAAGTGACCTGATAATAAGGAAAGGCAAACCAGAAGAAGTAATTTTGGACTTAATTAAAACTCTCAATATTGAAAATGATGTCTTGGTTGTGATGCACAAAGAGGTTAGCTATTATTAAATACTGTACTCAAAGACTGTATTAGGCTTACTGAATTATTTTGTAAGATGGTCATGTAATTTGTGTATCTGTAGATGAAGTTTTTAATTTTATTACCTATCATTACTTGATCCATCTTACTAGGTCACTGAAGAAGAGATAAAAGTAGAAAGTAACATTAAAGCTCCCTTGATTACAGTATGGGGTCATACATTGTATCATGTGGAAGATGTACCCTTTCAACCCAAACAGTAGGTAAAATTAATTTTAGAAGCAAAACAGTATTTTTGAGTCAAGCAACACTTTATTTTGGTGATGTCTGCACTTAACATCTGAAGAAATTTTTGGTAGATAATTATAAGATGAAAAGGTGTATTTACCTGTCTGAGGATGCTTATACAGTCTTTAGAATCTGCTCTGAAAGACTTGATTTTACCTTCTTGTAAAGAAAATGGTAGTGAATTTCTAAAAAAAATATCTTTTCAATTGAAGGATTTATGTGATTTTGCTTGCTTATAATTAAGGTTATTTAAAATTAACTGGTATGATTAATCAGGACTGGTTAACTGTAACTTCAATTAGTCTGTATAAGCAGGAGTTCCTTTTTTTGGTGTGTTAATGGCTAAGATGCAGAGCAGTATACGAGAGACTTTGACATCAAAGTGGTTTTTTAACAATCCGCTATTTTACTAATACACAGGTCATCATTGTAAGTCGAGTTTGATTAATTTTTTTTTTTTTTAACATTGCTTACATGCTGAGGCACAGTAAGAATGCTAGCAGTCAATGGCACATTGATGTCAAATCACCCTTGATGTGTTCCTATTTCAATGAAAGTCATCGTAGGAAAGATAACAAATGGTTGAATGGATTTTAAATTCATATTTGGTCATTTAGTGACAGTTTTACTGCTAAGTACTTGCAGGCTAGTAGCATTTGAATTAAAATGAACATATTGATATCAATTCTGATGTTTTAAAAAATTTATTTGGCGTGTGTTGGAAGAGGGTTTTGGTGAGTATTATATAGCCCGAACCCAAAAATTGAAGAGGGAAAGTAGGGGGTCACTTTTAGCTTTGCAATATTTCAGTAATTCTGGCGAACTGACAATTATAAAATAATATGACTTTTTTAAAAAATCCCATATGATCATCTCTAAGCTCATGATTTTTATTTTTGTAATTATTTTGTTACCCCCTTTTCTGTTTTTGGCATCACACAAGAGAGGTAAACACAATGTCACCAACGGATAAGGTGTGGTTAAATTTTTTACATTCTCTTGTGGGTTTTAAAAACTAAAAAAAAATACCTAATGGATGGTTTAACTAGTCTCCTTTTAGAACAGATAACTGGTCCTCAAAAAAAAGAACTGCCTATACAACTTAAGATAAAATGCTATTTTAATACATACACATTAAAAAATGACACAAAATAGGACACAAGAGCGATAAATAGGAATGGCTAGAAATGATCTTTGCTTTGACTTTAAAATACGCCACTCATCTTTGTTACCAATTGAGAAGCGCCAATTTCTTTTATCTAACCCCCCCCCCACTAACATATGTCTCCAATCCTATCCACATCATACTTTAAAATGAATAAACACCTGCTATATTCTGTTTTTTTTTTAAAAATTATATTTCAATCATTGAACAATCTTCAATGTATTACAAAAATAAATGCTTGGGGATGGGTCTACTAAGAAGGGGCAAGTCCTTAAAAGTTTGGTTAAATAAAACAGTTGTCAGCTACAGCTATCAACTAGAAATAATCCACCATGTCATCATAGGATTAGCGCTCCACCCCTCAAAAAAATCACCTTAGCACCCCTCTGCTAATTGTTTTTACACCATTGTACTATATTATTATTTCAATGTCATCATTTTCACATCGTTGACTCATTACATCAAGATTTGCATTTGCATAATAAGCAAAGAAGTAAAAGACTAATAGTAGTTACACCTGGCATAATGATGAAAGTTTTGAGGCATTTTGAACGAGTAACCCAGGTACCCATTCAACTTTTGGACGTTACCCGGGCAGCATTTTTCAACAATATTGACAGCCCTAGTTACCATCAGACATCGTGAGGTGGAAATTTGTTACACTCTCTTATTGGTTCTCAAAATTTAATGAAAAATACAGACCTTTCAGTTAACCACTTTTTTAAAAACAGTCCTCAAAAATGAACGACCTAAACAACCTTACTCATAATGTTTTATATTGTCCACACTTACTTTTATTATTAATGGAATATTTTATAATCACCTTGTCTAGCTTTGGATGAAATTATAATGTTCAACTCTGTTTCAATAAGTTTTAACTAGATACATGCTTTATTTGATATTATGATTTACCATGAACTTGAATGAATTTTTAAAAGGCTACCGGATGTATATACACAGTTCAGGCAAAAAGTGGAGGATCGGGCACCTATCCGCAAATTAATTAACCTACCCAACCAGTTGAACCCACTGCCTCCAGGAATAAGTCTTGGGACAGTACCAACCATAGAAGATTTTGGATTCACAGGTAGCTCCAATAGTTATAGTATGTGATAATTGAATCAGTATGGTTAGCTTTTTTTGACTTCACATAGCCATTAGTTAGCATAGTCAGCATGTTTCTAATTTATTTTAAAAAAATGATATCTCAGCTCCTAAAAAAGACCCTCGCACAGCATTTCCATTTTGTGGGGGAGAAACAGCTGCACTGGAACGTCTCAAGGATTACCTTTGGGTCACGGACAATGTTAGTACGTACAAAGAGACACGGAATGGCATGATTGGTCCAGATTTCTCAACAAAATTTTCGCCATGGTACATTTTTTAGCCATTGTTATTTAGAGTTTTTAACAGTTAATGATTTTTGAATAGTAAGCTGATTTTTAGCTTTTTGTGATGCAAAGGACGGGGGTCTGAAATAATAGTCTTAAGATTATCTTTGATAAAGATTGCTGTAAAAGGAAAATGTATTGCTTTTAATCTGGAATTTATTTCTTTATTTGAAGTTATTTGAACCTAATTTTGTGTTCATAGTTGATTGGAATAGAGCACAATAATTTATTCAATTTTATTGACAGGTTGGCAGTTGGATGCATTTCTCCAAGACTGATATACTGGGAAATAAAAAAGTATGAGAAAGAAAGAACAGCTAATCAATCAACATACTGGGTTATATTTGAACTTCTATGGAGAGATTACTTTCGATATGTCGGCCTCAAATATGGAAATAAGCTCTTCTTTGCTGGAGGTAAACATTTTAAAAAACCTTTGTCTTAATTGCTTAAACTAATGAAATAAATTTAGTCAAAATCATTGACATTGTTATATATACAGATACTGTTCATCAAAACTTTCTTTTTTTTTGTAAATAATTCTGAAGGTATTAAGGGTGAGACAGTTCAGTGGCGAAAAAACATGGAGCAGTTCAAGGCGTGGCAAGGTGAGCATCCATTGAATTATTTGTTAAATAATATTCTTAATAAAACTGAATATTAACTGCTCATGTAGTCCAATTATCTTTGTAACATTCTCAGAAGGTAGAACGGGGGTCCCCTACATTGATGCCAACATGAGAGAGTTAGCAGCTACTGGTTTTATGTCTAACAGAGGCCGTCAAGTAAGTCCTTTTTTTAAAAGATGATTTGCAAATTATTCCCATTTAAATAACTTAAAAATTGGCCTTTTAGAAATACAAAGTGAAATTTAATTTTAAAAAATTGATACCTCCAATCATCAACATATGAGCAATGGAGAACATAATATTGTATTTAAGAAATGAGCAAAGAAATTCAGAGTTTGGAATGGAAGAGACAAAATATGAATGGCCATTTTTTTTTTACATTTCAGAATGTTGCCAGTTTTCTAACAAAAGACTTAAAGTTGGACTGGAGATTAGGAGCTGAATGGTTTGAATCATTACTGGTGAGTCTGTCAAAGTTGTGCATTAAAAATATACTTCATTATTTCTTTATTACGTTTGTCACAATAACCAAGTATATCAAATATTTCATTACCCTCAAATATAAAAATTGCCAGACACTTTCCCAGTCTATAGCAGAATAATGCTTTTTGGAAAAAATTATGCTTTTCAAATATCTTTTCATTTTTTTAATCTACATTTCAATATAACATTTCTCTAATCTTGTTTAAGGTTTGTTATAAAAAAAAAAAGAAGAAACTTTTTTCACTTGAGAATTATATTGTAATATTGATTTATTTTGTATTTACTTATTCAAAATCCAAATGTTTAACCGTGATGGTTTAATAATACCATAATGTCTCTACTGATAGTTTTACTGTTGAGGTTAAAATTTAATTTCTTTATATTGGATACTTATACTTATTGTTGGATTGTCAAAATTAGGCATAAAATTTATTCATGTGCATTGTAGTTCTGAACTTGATTTGGATGGGCCTCTATGTATAACGTTAACCAGGTGTCTTAGTCTAGTTTTAGAGTTGAAAAGGCTGTGCACTAAATTATCATGTGATATAGAATTGCACTTTGAAAGATATTATTTTATTTTGAATGAGTTTTATGCCACACTTTCTATGATGCAATTAATGATTTTGACAAGTCAAGTTTAGGGTTTTGCATATGCAGAAAGGTGTGCTGTGAAATTCATTCAGTAATTTTGTGTTTTATACTTTGTTCGACTATCTTCTATTTTTAAAAAAAGTTTTTGTCCCCTAACCTCATTGTCGTAGGGGTTTCTAATGTTTTCACTAGAACTTTTTCAGTGCTTGGTTGACCTTGGCGGCGCCCATCTCCTCTCTAGTTTAGTGGATAGCTTTTTAGCAATAGTTATTCATCAATATTTTTAATGTGGCTTTAACGTGGGCTAGATCTCACGCCCCTCAGCTTGTGAGGCTAGCACACTATTGACTTAGCTATCCAGCCGCTATCTTGTAATTATCAGTTGTGATAAATCTGACAAGTTTTAGAATTATATCAGCATTTACATTTAAGTTATAGTGAGTTGTACAATTCTTCACAAGTGTCTTACTTTATATTAAATGCCATCTTTGATGGTCTTATCATTTTTCCCCTCCAGCGAACTGCTTTCCATCCTTTTAGTTCATCTTAAAATAATCTTTTGGTTAAGCATTCAATACATAATTTCACATGTGCCACCTGGCAATGCTCAGAACTATTTAAAATATTAAAGATGTTGAGGAGAGCTGTGTTAGTTTAAAAATAAAGCTCAAAATTATTGTTCTCATTACACAATTTTTTGTGAATTTTGTATTTTTTCTGGATTTTTTTTAGTAGTTCAGGACTCCATCCTGCCATTTAATGTTGAACTTTTTTTTCAGTCTTGTCAGATAAAATGTGGTCAAATTTAGATATTTATTAATAGTCATTAGTGTTCTGTCCCATTTCTTGTGGGTATATATTAGAATCAAAATATGTACCCTCTAACCTATGTCAACTCTAAGCCGCAAGGCCATGCAGGCAACTAAACTGCCTGACATCATGCAGCAGTTTAGAGCAAACTTTGATCAGGATAATATATCTAATTTATTTGGATGTAAAATTTTGCATAGAAAGAAATTGATAATTTACCCACAAGTTTATTTATTTGCAAAATGAACCAATGAAACTAAGAGAGAACGTTGCTTCTCACTAATGAGGTTCAAATTAAATGTCTACAAAATGATGTGTATAAGTTAAACATTCTTTTTATTAGTTGTTTTTTTTTTTAAGTTCTCCCAACTATATGCATTATATCAAATTTAATAATTAAATACATTATACATACCCTGTTAGCATGACATATAGTTACAAGTAATTGGTCATGAAAAATGTTACATTTTCAGCTAGACCATGATGTGTGTAGTAACTATGGTAACTGGTTGTACAGTGCTGGCATAGGCAACGACCCCAGAGAAAATAGAAAGTTTAATGTTGTCAAACAAGGCCTGGATTATGATGGAGATGTGAGTTATGGAACTTTTGATTGTAATGTCTTCACCTGTTTATCAGCTCCCAAAACCCTTTATTTTTTCTTAAATTATTTTTTATTTACCTCAGTTTCTCTTTTAGTTCTTTTTGAAATATCTATATGAAAAAATAATATAAATATAAGCTCAAGCCAAGCCTTTTGGTGAAAGTATTGTTGTTATAAATTATAAATAAACCTCTCCTGATTCCTGATACCAGTGCTAAAAGTGAGTCTTTACAAAATATCATAACTGTGTTTGTTTTATATTATTAATTATCTGTTTTTTTAGAAATGTAAAGATAATTTTTTTTAAATACATTGTAAAAGGAGTCACAGTTTTGGGTTGGGGGTGGGGTAGCATGAATTTGAATTCTGATAAAGGGTGTTTCTTAATACATAATTTGTAGAGTAACATTAGCAGATAAAAAATCAGACTATTACTGATGCCATTGGTTTATGGGTTATCACTAGCTGCCAAATTATCATAGGTTATTTCTAAATACCAAGAAACATCATTTGTTACAAGCAGTTTAAATACTTTAAATAACTGATAATAAAATATAAACAAAATTTAAATACAAAAATATAAACACATGGACTTTCTACATAGACAAAACCGTTTAATTAATATTTGAAAATAAACCAAACGTATTTGAAAATAAACCTATTTCAAATTCCTATACGTTAAGGTAATTGAGAAAAGAATAACTTGAACCTCTTGTCTTTGTTTAGAATGAATTTATGTGATTGAACTTTTTACAAAAAACAAAATACGTTTACATATCTTATTTTATAAAAACATTAGTCGCAAGCATAATTAATCTAATTGTAATTTCTCAGGGCAATTATGTGCGCCTCTGGGTTCCTGAACTTTCAGATATCAAGACTGGGGTGGTTCATTGCATATGGACACTAAGCAACACACAGTTAGAGGCAGGGAATGTGATTTTAGGACAGAGTTATCCTAACCCAATAGTGATTGCCCCTGAGTGGAGTAGACACGTCAATAGACCAGTAAGTTATACAGTCGAAACCGCTTAAGTCGACGGCGTTGGGGTATGAAAAATGGCATCGACATAACCGATGATCGAGTTAAAGCGAAAACCAATATGGCGGCAAAATATTAACATGCGCCTGAAATTTCTTTATGTACGTGTTGTGCGTTAATTATTGATGGGACGATTAATCAGAATCGCATCGGAATATCAGGACCCTATTTCTTCACTCTTTCTTAAGGTTGTTATGACCGTTCGTTTTTAAAGACCGTTTAAGTTTAAATATAACGTTGTTTTGCGGTGATTCCCAGATTGAGCGATACTGTGCCTTCGAAGCCACTTGCTTGATTTTCCTTACAAGCTACACAAATAAGTAACCTACACATCCCCTCATTGTCCCCGAACCATTCTCTTCCTAATCATCTTCTTTGGGTCCGTCCCCTCAGCTTACAATGGACTCAGAATGGTCTATCGTGACCTATATATGACTCATGACAAAGCGAACTCTTCTCTATATAAACATACACAAATAAATTAGGTACTCCTTTTGAACTTTTGAACCTTCAACTTTGACATATTTTAATTAATTCTAACCAATAGTTAAATGGCTTTTGCACACGGCCACTTCTTATGAATGAAACAATGAGAACAAAGCAGTAGTACAGTACATGTAATAGTCAAAGTTAGGTTGAAGGATGAATGGTTGCCAATGACAACAAGTCTGCACACGGTACATTTTATTATTCCATACGATCCCCTCAGCTTACAATGGACTTAGAAAACCCTTCGGTAACTTGATGCTAATAGGACTAACCAACAACAATGGTGTGGGAGATTGAGAGTGGGGGTGGGTAAACTGTCTGTAGTCTGTTATATTATATATTTTAAAATCTGGGGAGCCTTGTTTACAGTAAGCAGCCTATGATTTTGGCGATTGCCATATTACCAGAAGCAACACAGCGCTGAGAGCAAAACGCAAGTGGGCTGTGACGTCACCAGCAGACCCTGGTGAGGCAGAAACTTGGTCACTTCCCTTGGTTATAAAAAAATCATAGCTAACATTTTCAAAAGCTGGCGATTGATCATGGGGATCGAGATAACCAATGTTAAGTGGCAAATTTGACCCATTTTTGTGCTCGTGTTATGAGGTTTCGGTGACTTTAAAAAATCGAATTAAACGACGAGAAAATGCTAAGACAAAGAGAGAATTTGGCGTTTCCAATAAAAAACGTCGACATAATAGGGTGGTCGAGCTAACCGAGCTCGAGGTAAGTGGGTTCGACTGTAGTAATCTGCTAAATATTTTAAATTAGGCCAACTGACACAGTGTAATTTTCACATTCAAACCAGGGCACTATTTTTTAGACTCCTAAATATTGCAATAGTCATTGTAAAGAATAAAATTCATAATTAAAAAAAAACAACCTTTCAATACACAGAATTGTGTTTTCACCATAATTATTTTTAATAATTAATTAAAACATCCAGAACAAATTTTAGTAAAGGTAGTATATATATATATATATATATTTTTTTTTGTTGCTTTAATTCTCCAGTTAGTTTTTTGAAGGAACCAAAATATGTTTTTTTTCAGGCTACAAGTGGTGGCGCAAGTGCTGAAGGTTCTAGGGGTAAAGGTTCTGGCTCATCAAGAGGAAGGGGTCAAGGGACAGGAAGAGGAAAAGGTCACCAAGGCCAGTATGTTGGCCAAAAAAGAGGACTTGACTTTTACTTCAGTAATACAAAGTCAAAGTGAATAAACAAGAATGTTGCCGTCTATTTTTATTCAAGGGCCTTAAAAATTTGGATCTCAAACTTGGGCAATTTTGCTTTCAATAAAGTGCAATGTACTGAGTTCTTGTAAATCTTTCTTAGATAATTAAATTAGAAATTGATCATTTATGATATTAAAACTTCAATTGAAGTTTTTAAAATGCTTTAAAATATTACGTTTATGTTGAATTTGTTATGTAAGATTTCATGCAAGTGAAGGGGGATGTCATTTTCTGGGAAAATATTCAAATAATACAATGAGCAATTAAGTTGTACTTAATGTTTGATAAAGTAATTTATTATAGTTTGAAGTACATGAGGTTTAAACAATTTACAAAAAATTAACTATAATTGAATTATAACTTTTTGTTTGAAATTAACATTAATGAACTTGTCTCATTTTTCTAATAAACTGACTGGATCACAACTAATTGAGAAGTCTTGCCAGCATCCCCACTTCTTTTCACTAAGGGGATGGATCTGTGGTCATTTTTCTCCATTCACAGATCTCAGCTGATTTAAATCTGACTCATATCATCCAATCTCCACAAGCCACCTACACATTATTTGAGCATAGAACTTTTTAAAGGAACATTTTATCTAATAAAAGAAGCAGCATTTTTAAAAAATATTTATTGTGATGCTGAAATATATTTTCTTAATAATAAGGTGCAAACATGATATATAGAAACATTTCATTATATGAAAATTAATGTTTCAATGTTTGAATTTAATTAATATTTTTCTTGTTTTTTTCACCTAAAACTAAAATTTATTACACAAAAATATTGGCCTTGAAACTTGTTTTTATTTCATAAGCGTTGAAATTATTTATTAAATTATTTAAGCGTTAGTCTGTGAAATGATTGTTCATAACTATATATAATAAACATTAAATGTAATAGCTCCAATATTGGGGGATACAACTTGAGAACCCTGTTAATTGCCAATAACTGCAAAAAAGGATTTAAGAAATCTATTAAACTAGGTGTGAGTAAAGTGATAGACTGTCTTATTAATATCTTGAATCCAAATTACAGCTATTTTTATTTTAAAATTGCCATTTATAATTTGTGTTATGTGTCTGTTTGCCGAAGAAGACTAATTGCAAGCACTTTTGTAGTTTAGTTTCCTTTTTCTTCATTGCCTGATTGCTGTTTCACCACTGTATTATAATTTTCTAATCTAGGATTTACAAGTATTTCAACACTATACAAAAAAACTTTTGATAAACCTTTTAATTAATTTTATACTACTTTAATGTTAAGGTTATTCAATGCTATTGTTTTTAAAAAAACAAATTACACAGACTATTTGTGTAAGGAAACAATAAATTAAAGCTTTATTATCAACTAATACAAATATATACCATTATTTGTATTAGTTGATAATAAAGCTTTAATTTATTGTTTCCTTACACAAATAGTCTGTGTAATTTGTTTTTTTAATAAAAAAGCTTTATGCAGTCCTATTCTGTATGATATATTGTTTTTAAACAAAATATATTTATAAGATACAATTTCAAAGTAATTTTAAAAATTTCTAAACATATCCACAGATTGATGGTGAAGATTCAAAGGAGTTATAATTGTATATATAATATAAATATTTATGTATGTTAATGATTACTGAAAAATGATTTATTGGAACATTTTTATTATGGGTAATAGTAATTAAATTTTAACTTAATATGATTATTTGATAACATCATAAAAATTAACAAAACAAATGTTATAATTAAATTTAAAGTCAATTTAAGTTTTAAGATTTGTGTTGTGTGTATGTGTGCCTTAAAATTTTAAATATGTTTAAACTAAATAGCAAAATAGGTACAGTATATTATATCTTTTTGAAAATATCACAGAATATTTGTTAACAGGGTTCAATGAGTGCCCTTCTTGTGGATACTTAAAATATGGATACAAGATAAAGTAAGGATACACCTCCTTATACCAAATTTATCACAATTAAAATGGAAAGAATATTTTTCTCATCATAAAAATAATATTTTAACCATTACAGTTACAGGTTATATAAAAAATATATATATTATTTCAAAGCAACTTCATCTACCCAAAAATGATGAATAAAGGCCCTTTATATTAAAATACACCATTGCAACAAGCTATTACATTTATATGATTACGGAAAATTTTCGATTACAGATTACACATAAGTTGTAAACTATTTGAGAAATGCTATGGGTTAAAGTCATACAATTTGAAAAAGCCCATAAAAACAATACCAGGTATTCCATGTTAAAAACAAAACATCCTTACAAAACTCGTGATATGGTCAATACAATTTTCATTGTTAGAGTGGTAGGTGAAAGGTGCTTTTTGAGTTGCCTATTACTAGCAAATGCATAGCATGGTGAATGTAGGAGTTCTGCAATCTTTACATGAAGATAAAATGGTATAGACACTGATTCACAATACACAGCACTTTGTACTTAAGAAAATGCAGAGAAGTGATCTTTTACGAGCTTGGCTTCCCAACTTGACATAAGTAGGATAAAATAAAAAGTTAAGAGAGCTAACCATTCTGTAAAAAAAACAAGATATGATTTTAAGATATAATGGTAAATTGTTTTTGACAAACTACTGTTAATCCTTGGTAGACATTCGCTTAAAACTACTTTCTATATTACTTTATATCAAAATTGTTCTTTGCCAGAAAAAGGGGCATAATTCCATTTGAAAATACATGTTTAAAAAGTGAAATCCAAATTTAAGAGTTCTTTCTAATATTTCTACAAAAATGTACCACAATCAAGTGTGCAAGTGAATACATGTAAAATTTAGCTAGGGCCATAAAAATGCATGATTAAAGAGAAAGAGGAAGATTGGGAGTTATTTAAGCCAGCTGATAAGCAGCTCTATGTTCGTCAGCTCATAATTATAGCATAAAAGAATTCTTCTCAAAATATATTTACTCTTAGATACTTATTAAAAAATTAAGACTTACAGAAAATAGAAGTAAAAGACAAATACATCTTAAAAACAATTTTTATGTAGAAAATTTAACATTACAATTATTTCATTCAACTGATGTAACAATCCTAAAAAAATTACATAAATGACAAACAAAATTTTTTTATATGAATAATTTAAGGATTATGATTTATAACATAAGCTTGGGAGAAAAAAATAATAGTAGGCAACACAAAATTTAATTCTCATACTCTTCTGGTTCCTTAGTGTATGTTAAATCAGATTCATAGTGAATATCTTTTTCATATTTCTCATTACTGTAGTTTGAGTCACGACCTGGACTTCTCAAGCGTGTTGAATTCAGAAACTCTTTCTCATCCAATCCAGCATGCTGAATAGTAGAACTAAATTTTTTCTCAGCTTCTTTCCTGGCCATTTCCTAAAAGCAAAATAAAAATCCATTTGTATATTTTTTCAAACAATTGACTCACAGATATCTTATTATGATAATGTCTAATTAATTTTAAAAGAAACAAAATCTTAAAATATTTGTAAAAATTCAGTGAACATGTGTAAAATATGAAAATGCTTATTACAAATTAGTGCAAAAATATCATTTTTACAAGTAGTTTAATGCCTGAAATGAGTATGTCATGATTAGGAATTTATACAATACACCAAAAGATCAATTTCACATCTTTCAGAAAAAATGTGTTAAAGTCTATTAACTTATTATTTTATTTAATTCAACAATTATCTGTTTTTAAAATTGTTTTAAAAATATTTTTCATAATAAATTAAAAAATTTCACAAATGATAATTTTTTGACCTACTTTCATGACCTTTTCAACCAGCAGTGGTGAATCTTCTACTCTTCTCTTCATTTCCTCAATTTCCTGTTGATATGCTTCTTGCCTCATCCGGTCCTCAAGTCTAAAATCAAGAGAAAGTAATGTAACAAAATGTATCTTAAGTACTAAACCACTTATTTATTTACTGATTAAATAAGATCAAGCATTTCTGCTGTATAGACATAACACAGTATGGGTGTGATAGATTCTGATACAGACAACAATAAAACTGAAGTGAGTAAAGTTCATCAAATCTAAGCACTTATGGTTAAAACATTTGAAAAATATTCATACTTTTTCTGCTTTAGTCTTTCAGCTATGGAGTCTCTAGGCTTTGGGATTTCATCAGCATTGGTTTTCTCAGAAAGGTAACGTCGAAGTTGAGCCTCTCGAGCCTTTCTTCTTCTTTCAGCTTCATTTTCTTCTGTTTGTCTATTGTTTAACCGTTCTTGCTCTTTCCTGTATATAACAAAAGGAAATCAATAGACCAGCATTTAATATCAATACAATTAAAATGTAAAGACAAATTCATAACAAAGAATATAATTTGAAAGTAGAAAAAATTTCATATGTATAGTTTTATAATTTAAATTTAGGATCTTACTTGGCTTTTATTGTTCTTAGATCTGCAGCTTTAGATGATTGTATTGGGATGGAGTCCAATGAGTTAGACAAAGCACCTATAAATATAAGTGTTATATCCTTTTAAAAAAAAGAACCCTCACATAAAATTATCAAATAATTTTAAATTGCATTACTATATAATGTACTTATAACTCTCAGTAGTGACTTTTAAATCCCTTATTTTAACTTCACCGTCTTGTCTCTCTCTCTCTCTGTCTGTCTGTCATGGTCCCGCCTGCCCGCGGAAAACGGAAAAACAGAAGTAAAAAATGACCCACTTCCCGTGATCCTATCAAGCTGAAACTTTGCACATCGACTTGTGTCACCTAATAATGCATTGTATCAAAATTTCAGATCGATCGAATGTACCATAATCAAATTAATGAATTTTTAGTTTGTCTCTATAGTTGAGCTGCACGGGTCACTGGAGTTTCACTCCAGCCCTCAAAGTCGCAGCGGTCTGTCACGCGGTGCATATTATATTGAAAATAATCAATACTTTTAATTATGTCGCATATATATAAGGGATTTATAGTCAGAAACTTTGTTTTTACAGGTTGTTTAATTTTGAAATGATGTAGCCAGCTTTAAAAATCTGTTTTTGCTGACCTCCAGCCCATCAATACCCTTAGGAAGTATATATGACTGAATTTTTAACTAACTACCCAAATTCATGTGTCTATTGGTATAACAAAGTTGATTTTGAAATTTTTCATGTATTAGATATATAATATAGTTATTTTAAAAATCCAATTTTATTTCAAAATAAGTTGTGGGGAAAACCCAATAAAAGGATCCAACAAAACAATGTACATCTCACCAAAAAAGCCTACTTTGGCAAGCAGTACAAAGGTCTTTGTCAAAGTATTTTTTCTGTCTAATGGTTACTCATAACGTGTTTCACTTACTTCTAAACATTTTAAACATCAATAGAGAATAGGTAACAGGGAATGTCTGTTATTTCAGTAATTAATTCCATTCTGTTAACGCACAAAAATTTGTTTCATAAGTAGATTTTTATAATCTCCTGTTGAATATATATTAAAATAATGAATTTAAAGGTAAATAAAACAAAATTTTACCCAAGTATTTTAATGAACTACGAGGAGTCAGCCTTGAACTTTGAAATGGCCAACGATTTTCTTTAAGCTGCCTTTCATCTTCTTCAATATCTCTTCTTATTTTATCCTGCCTAGATCTAATTTTTTCAGTTTCTAAATCAAACGGCTTTATGACAGTTCCCTCTTTCATACTTTTGCGCTTTGCTAACTCTTTTTGAAACTCAGTGTACAGTGCATCATAGTCAGGCACAACATGCAGATTTTTAAAATGTTGTTTTCTCTTAGCTGACAATTTAGCTTGACGTGCTTTCTCTTTTCTTTCTTGTTCTTTTAATTTTTCCCTAGCTGCCATGCTAGGTGGTAGAGATGCCTCATAAAGTAGCTCTTTTGACCTCATTTTCACTCTTATCTTTCGTAACTCTTCTTCTTCTAAAAACTTTTCATCAATCTCTGAACTAAAAATATGCTTTGGAACTGGATTTGCTTTAAAGCTAGCTTTAGGTTTTTCTGGTTTTCTCACATGTGCTGACTGTGCACTTTGTAGCTTTTTCTCCTTTTCTCTTATTTCAAATTTAAATGGCTTCACTTGTGATTTCAGCAATTCTTGACAATACTGTTTCACATATTGTCTTCTACTCTCATTCCTTTCCATTAATTCTTCATATTTTGGTAGGTACACATGAGAAGGTACAGGCTGAGCTTTAAACTTTTTCTCACATTCAGCTTCCTCTTGCTTCTGTTTCTCTAGTTGTCGTTGTTGTAATTCAATTTGTGCTTTGGTTTTCTTTTTTTCTTTTAGAGCTTCTCTAATGCTCATATTAAATGGCTTAGGTATTGTAATTCTATGTCTCCATTCCTTTTTTCCTTTTTGGCTGCCTTCATTATCAGACTGTGCAGAAGAAAAAGAATGTCTGCGCTGTGTGTATTCAGAGATTTTGAAATCCTCCCACATTTTTTTAACTTTATTTGAAGAAAGCTCAGATTCACTAGTGATAATAAAATTATTGTCCCGTAATGAGTTATTTGAGCTGTGTGCATCAAAAAATTTACTCCACTCTCTATCATCAAGACTGTAACTTGTTCCCTGAATAGGTGCTGAGCTTGGACGCTCTTTCTTGAAAACATGTTGAGACTTAGTTGGCAGTGTTTTACTATGAAGTGGACCTTGATATGATGATATTTTTGATTTACTTACAGGTGGTTTCTTGTCAAAAACTTCTGATTTTTCTTTAATTCTATTTTCACTAGTACTAGAACCATTTATACTAAGAGATGTTTCCTTAACATTAACATCTCGATCTGAACCTGATTTGTCTCTTTGAAAATCATCAGTTTGACTATTACGAATTCCCTGTATGATAACCTTTTCTTGATAAAGTCTTTTGTAGGCTTCAAGAGTTTGTCTGTTCTCTTCTTTTAGCTGCTGAAGTTTTTCATAAAAATTCTCTTCTTTCGACACTTGCGGTTTTTCGAGTTCATTGTTGTCAGGTGGCTCGTGATATTCGCCCGATATACCATATTTATCATTCAACGATTCCCGTAATATTGATGAGTAAACTTCATTAAGTGCATCGTCAAATCGAATTCTCACTGCATTTTTATCATGTAAAGTTAATTTAAATCCGGTCTTCGGATTAATGGGGCTTTTTACACAAGAATTAGCCCAGACAGACAATCCGTGACTTGTTGATGTCATGGTTGCCATATACAAAGAAGGACCGGGAACACAATGTATACATCAATGATGGCAGCAAATACATTATAAAATTGAACTATATTTTTTTTAAAATATATTGGAGAAATTAAATACATGTAATTTTAATAATTAAAATTAAATAAATATGGATGAAATATATATATTTTTTAAATAATATGTTTTTAAATAACCTGTGTTTTGCACCCAAGGGAAGTAATGTAAATAACAACAACAATATGGCGCTAAGGACAACATTCGCAACTAAATATTCAAAACTGATTACTCGCCGGCTCATATTTACTGAATTTGCTAAAAAGGCCTCTTGCAGTTCATCGACTTTAAATAACAATTATGGGGAATATGCTGACGTTGTTATTTCTGGAGGAGGCATGGTGGGAGCTGCTATGGCTTGCGCCCTGGGTAAACTTAATTTCACTTGACTTGACTTTTACTTTTGGTATAATAATTAATATATAGTATATTATATAATTAATTGTAACTTGTATAGTATTAGTATTTTAATTATTAAACTAAAAAGGTGGTGGTATGCTATGCTGCCTATACTAATAAAATTAATTATAAGAGCATAATTTGGCATAATTAGAAGTTTTTACTAATGCTAATTCCAAACTGATACTTAATACTTAGCTTAGACTTAGAATTAAAAATGATAATAATGTTGTAATCCTTTTATTTAATGAAATGTTTGATGTAAACATTTTTTGTTATATTAATTAAATTATATCTTACCATCTTCTTTTTACAAAAATGAGGACATATATAATTGACAAACACTGAGACTTAACATTTTTTTACTTATACAATCAAAGGAAATAAATGTAAATTAAATTGAGATAATATTACTTAGTAACAAAGACATAGGGAGTAATTACAAGAGATAAAAATAATATTTCATTGCAGAACTCTGAATATCTTCAATTTTGGCAATATGTGTTAAGGCAAGGAGTTCAAGGACAATGAAACATGTTATGAATGCCATTTTGAGAAATGAGCCATGAGCGTATACAATAAATAATACAAGTTATTTACTCAGAAATTAACAGTAAAAATGTTCTTATTCTTATTATAATTTGGTGAGATACTTAAATCTTCAAATACTAAGACTAATAGAATTTGATTTTAATTTGAAATATCAGTAATCATGCATTGAGGGAGTGGGGTATTTCCAAAAATAATTTATTGAAACTTGCATTCAGTTTTATTTTAAAAGTCAAATACAGTCGAAACCGCTTAAGTCGACGGCGTTGGGGTATGAAAAAATGGCATCGACATAACCGATGATCGAGTTAAAGCGAAAACCAATATGGCGGCAAAATATTAACATGCACTTGAAATTTCTTTATGTACGTGTTGTGCGTTAATTAGTGATGGGACGATTAATCAGAATCGTATCGGAATATCGGGACCCTATTTCTTCACTCTTTCTTAAGGTTGTTAAGACCGTTCGTTTTTAAAGACTGTTTAAGTTTAGATATAACGCCGTTTTGCAGTGATTCCCAGATTGAGCGATACTGTGCCTTCGAAGCCACTTGCTTGATTTTCCTTACAAGCTACACAAATAAGTAACCTACACATCCCCTCATTGTCCCCGAACCATTCTCTTCCTAATCATCTTCTTTGGGTCCGTCCCCTCAGTTTACAATGGACTCAGAATGGTCTATCGTGACCTATATATGACTCATGACAAAGTGAACTCTTCTCTATATAAACGTACACAAATAAATTAGGTACTCCTTTTGAACTTTTGAACCTTCAACTTTGACATATTTTAATTAATTCTAACCAATAGTTAAATGGCTTTTGCACACGGCCACTTCTTATGAATGAAACAATAAGAACAAAGCAGTAGTACAGTACATGTAATAGTCAAAATGAGGTTGAAGGATGAATGGTTGCCAATGACAACAAGTCTGCACACGGTACATTTTATTATTCCATACGATCCCTTCCCTTGGTTATAAAAAAATCATAGCTAACATTTTCAAAAGCTGGCGATTGGTCATGGGGATCGAGATAACCAATGTTAAGTGGCAAATTTGACCTTTTTTTGTGCTCGTGTTATGAGGTTTCGGCGACTTAAAAAAATCGAATTAAACGACAAGAAAATGCTAAGACAAAGAGAGAATTTTGCGGTTCCAATAAAAAACGTCGACATAATAGGGTGGTCAAGCTAACCGAGCTCGAGATAAGTGGGTTCGACTGTAATGTATTAAAAAACTTGTGACCTAAATTTCAAAATTCAGTACTCTTTCCCTCACAACATTTTTAATTTTAGAGATATGGGTATCAATTTTTCAGGAGACATTCACAATCCAATATTATAATATACAAAACAATGAATAAGATATGCTTAAAGTAACTCAAGATTTTGATTTTTTTAATGATTATATATGAAGGCATGTTAAAAAAAAATATTGAAAATTATAACAAAAATACAAATCAGTTCAAACATTTGCATGCCTATTGTCTTTTAATTGAATGCATGGTACAGTTAAATTAATAAATATAATTAAATGTTTAAAAGGAATATTATTGTTAAGAAAATGCTTTGATGTCAAGGTCGCTCTTGTGTTGGCTCTGGTATTCTGCCATTACACAACAAAAAATTAATTACGGGTAATAAGCTCATATACAGACTAAATGAAGTTAAGATTAACCGGTCTTGATTAACAGCTCAGTAATAGGAAATGGAGAAGTTTGCATGTAAAAAATACTACTATTAATTATTAATAATAATTAATTATTTGTTAATAAATAGAAAAAAATGATTAAAATATTTTCTTTAATTTTAATAGCTATTTTATCGATTTAATAGATACATTTTTTTACCGATTAATGGAGAAATTAATAGTTAATTTCCGCAGTCCTAATAATTAAAATATTTGATAATTGAACTTTAAAGATGATCTAATATAGAATTAGTTCAATTATACAGTCGGACCCGGTTAAAAGCGCAGAGATAACAGAGGATTGTGAAAAACATGGCAACCAATATGGCAGCAAAATATTAACCTGTGCTTGAAATTTCTTTATGTACTTGATTTGTGTTATTAAATCAGAATGTACATGCACATGTTTTTGGAGTTGTTTTTTTTTTTTTTTACACAACTGCGTTGCTGTTATTTGTTTGATAAAGTGATCGGCATGCTATAAAAATATACATACATTTTTGCTAACAACAAAAAGCATAAGTGCATCAATTGTTCATCCGTTTAAACATGGGGAATGTGGTCAGCTATGGCCGGGGTGAACACCGGTGGCACTTAGATGTAAACAATATCAGGCAAATACAGATGCTATATAGAGATAAAATAAAAAATGCATTAATTTAATTACGGTACATTTAATCAATCTGAAATTTTGATACAATGCATTGTCATGTAAGATCTATCTGTGGTAAGATTTTGAGATCTCTAGGACCATCAGAAGTTTAATTTATGTTACAAGATTTGAACGACGGAAGTATGGATACAGCATACAAAGAGTGTGACTTAAATTAAAGCATGTAAAAATAGTCAGTTATCGCCTTGTGCATATGATGAAAGTCCATAGAATTTTTTCTTTGCAATGGGGTATACAGCTTAGAATAAAAATGAAACCCCCCAAAAAAACCAACTTTCTTGTTTATATAATTCAGATTGACACATTCTAAAATTCAAAATTTTAATTTTAGACACACCCAATATTTGTAGTAAAACTAGCTGTTAGATTTTCATGCACTCTGTAATAATAATTGAGAATTAAGGGCATTTCAAATTAATTGATATTATATACAAGAAGAGCCACATTCTTGTATGATTTTTAAAATCTCATAATAGAAATACTCTAAATACAAGGATCATTTTCCAGGATATTTTCTATTGGAAATTAGATCCACAAAACTTAAACACTTGCTATAATTAAGTAGAATATTAGAATATATATAATGTAAAGAGCTTTTAATTTAATTGAAAGTTTGCAAGAAAACAACAAAATACTTGACTATTGTAGAAGAAGTATCAACAAATGAAACAATTATAAACTATGTTTTAGAAAAAGTATATACACTTTTAGGCTACTTATTAATAATTAGAAGTGAATTTTTAACATAAAAAAGGTAAATATTGGTGAAAAACAGAATCAGAGAAGTTGTAAAAACATTGTAATGAAAATAATTAATATGAATGAAGGACAATTCATAGTTATAATATAACTATAACTACCAAATTATGGTTGTGCATGTAAAGCTAGGAATAGGAAACTGTAATATTTGGCAAATGAAGGAATATTGAAGTCTTAATTTTAATTATTGTAAATAAGTTCCTATTTTGGAGAACAATATTTGTGGTCAAATGTAAAAAATTTAGAGCCGTTGCTCTATAATATAAGTATCCAAAATTTTACTGAATAAAGCTAGCATTTATTTTTAATGGCTTTTGACAAATAATAAAATACCTAAAATAGCACATTTGACCATGAAGTTTATAAAAATTAAAATTTGTTTTTAAAAAAATGTATTTCAAATCTTTCAGTTTTGCAAAATGTACAAGTAAATTATGTTAAAATGAAAATTCAACTTATGGAGCAAAACTAGTTTAAAATTTGAAAGGATTGCATTAAATGAAATTAATGTTAAAATATTATTTCTTATGTTTAAACATATTAAATATTTTGGTATTCTTTCATCTTATTTTTCAGCAAACAACAAAGTATTAAAAAATAAGAGAATAATTTTGCTTGAAATGGGGAGAGACGCAGGGGATTATGTGCTGCCAGAAAAATACAGCAATAGGACCTGTGCATTAAGCCCCGCTACAGTTAGATTACTGAGTAGTAAGTACATTGATTTGGTGTATTAAAACTGGTGGCACCCTTTAGGGGACACTTCTTACCAAACATTAAAAAAATATATAATGTATTTTTCATTTGATATTGAATATATTATTTTTGGGGATGACTACATAAGATTAGGAAAAATATGCATTAGGTGTAAGACAAATATTATTTTTCATGTTTTTTATCTTTTTAATGAATGTTTACAAGATCATTCAAGCTCAACTATATATTTTATTTGGGCACCCTGCTGCTGCATCTTCTCAGACCGTTGCCATGGCACACTTTTTTTTTTTACCCTTTCAGATGCTACCCTTATGGAGGTTGCTCTTGAGGGCCCTTCCCTTTGCTCTCGTTAATGGATAAAAAATTTATTAACATATTTTTTTAAATTAATATTTTTGGACCCCTCTCTTACAGCTTGTGAGTCCATTTTGTAGGGCGTCCTATTTTTTTATACACTTTTAGGTGTACCAACCACTTGCTGTGGTCTGGGATTTTACATGGTAGTTTTAAAAAATTTTACTTAATTATTTCTTTTACTGTTTATTTCACTGTAGAAGACAACTAGTGTTTCATTATGTCAGTTTTTTAGGTTTCTTTATATGTCTTTAATCTTTCAATGAATTTATCTCTTACTAACTTTGATGCAATCTCCATGTATATTATCTTGGGCACCGGGGTCAGAGCAGGAATTTGTATTGGGTTTGTTTGTCAGGGTTATGAATCTTTTACCCGGATTTCTGAGAACTAAACAAATGTGCAGCAATTTATTGACATTAATTGGACTTCATACAAATTTTAAAAAAAAATTAATGTTAAGCCTCATGAGCCTGAAATAACAAATATTTAAGTAAAGTATAGAATTTGAAATCATTTTCTTTCTACAGGCTTTGGAGCATGGCAGGAAATAGAAGGAATGCGTTGTCATTCTGTGGCAAGAATGCAGGTAACAAACAATTTAATCCTCCATTACATTGTGGGACATTAGTGAGTGGTATTAATCAGGGGATTAGTTTCATTATGAGATGAAAGAATATCATTTTGTGGGTCAGTTTTTTTTCACTGATAAATTGTACCCATATCAATATAACCATACCAACATCATTTTTTCTTATCAAAAAGGTATGGGAATCATGTGCTGATTCTATGATAACATTTAACAACCAGGACATGGCAGAAAGTCTTGCTTACATAGTGGAAAATGATGTTATATTAGCTGCCATAATGAAGTGTCTTAAAAGAATGAGTGACCGTGTGGAAGTACGCTATAAAACAAGTGCAACATCTTTCAGCAACATTAATGGTAAAGACACATCTTCGGTGAAGTTGCCTTATGCTGGATTGACATTGAATGATGGAACAGTCCTTAAAACAAAGCTTTTGGTAGGCTTATTTTCCTTAGAGAACTATTTTTATTAATAGTAAATAATGTATTGCCAATGGCTGAATAATCTGAAATGTTGGTATAAATGTATTTGGGTAGTCATCTCAGTGGTTCAATATTATCATTAACCAAGAGAGAGAGAGAGAGCAAGGTGTGCCCAGTTACCAACTGTGAATTAATAGTCTTGTAGCATACATTTGGTCATGTAAATCATGTATTTTTATTTACATTTAATTTTTATGTTCTTTTCATGTGGGAAGGGTTAAATCTTCATTAGAAAATAAAAATCAAATCCAAATTCAGACAGCTGGTAAATTTGCATGAGCAAAAACTTTCCACCCTTCTTACTGTTAGAGTTATAGATTAAAATTCACAGAACTTTAAAGTCTTCAAATATTTTCTTACCAATATTTATTTTTTTAAATTGTATTTTAATGATAATTGTTTAAACATATTCCTTCCAGATTGGTGCTGATGGAATGAATTCTGCTGTCCGCAAAGAATCTGGCTTTCATACAATTAAAAGGGATTATGGCCAGAGTGCTGTTGTTGCAACGTTGATTTTAGGTGATGTAAGTGTGTTTACTGAACCATCAATAAAAATTATTTTGAAATTCTTTAATGATTTTTAAAAAGTAAGTTTTTTATTTTCAACATACAATGCTACTAGGATGTAAATGCAAATAGCAATTCATACTTAATTTGCTTATCTGTCATCGATTCATAATTTGGGAAATTTTAACAAATTTATTGGATCATTTTTAAAATTAATCAGAAAATTTATGCACACTGTTTAAATCTTTTTACTCATGAAATATCGTTTTCTTCCTTATAATTTTTTTAGGTTTCAACAATATGAAATTTTCCATGTTTAAAAAATGAAGGCAACAAATTATGTGGATCAAAATATCTTATTCGCATTGTGCTTTAAGTTTTGTTCATAAACACGATACTATTTTAGGGGTTGGCAGCCTTTCTAGATGAAAGAGCCAAAAATGGCTATTTACAAAATTTCCTAATTTTTAAAGAGCCATTAACAAGAGTTTATAAAATAAAATATTGTATTGTCTTGTCTTATCTATACAAATGTTATTTCTTTACAGAAGATTATTGTGTCCGCAGACTATACCAGTCTTTTAGAAAGTGATGCAGCGTTCACAGGCCACGGCTATGAGAGTTTCACACATTATCTTGTCGCCTTTTTTCCATAACTAGTGCTAGGTACCCATTTGAAGCTGGGTGGACTCAGGGAAACCTATGGCCCTGGGAAAAAAATCCATGCCTTCACATGGATTCAATCCCGTGACCATCAATATGCCAGCCGAGTGCGCATGCAACTTGACTACTGTGGCCCCTATTGATGATTAATATATAATTATTAATATATGCGCATGGAACTGTAGAGCCGCATCTTGACATTGAAAGAGTCGCAGGTTGCCAACCCCTTAACTAGTTCATTCAATGCCCACTATATAACCTAAGTGTTGTATTTATAACATAATTTATTTTGAATAAAAAATGTTAAAAAGCAATAGCAAGGTTTGTAAAAAGGGCTCTATTCCTACGGCAAAGGTAGTCAAAGAGTGGTTTAAACATTATTTTTCCACTTTTAAAAAGTAATTTTTTAAAAATCCAATTCTATTTCAGACCACAAGTAATGATACAGCTTGGCAAAGATTCTTGCCCACTGGACCAATAGCACTACTGCCTGTAAGTAGTTGTAAGGTCTAAAGTTAATGTCTGGCTGTAGGTGTGACAGAACTAAATAGACTGCAGAGCGAAATGCCTTGAACAAAATCAAAACTTATGAAAGTAATAATTTAAAAAGCTCAAAGTTTTTAATAAAATGCATGCAAATTTGTTAAAATGGCACCAGATAAAAGTGATATTAAAAACTAAAATCTGGTCTTTTTTTCAATCAAAATTTGGAAACTTGTATAAAATTGTGTCCAAACCATTCCATTGAACTATGATTCTACCATCCACCATTTTAAATGTTTTTATTCATATAATCTGTTGTTATTTTGATTAAAGCAAACACATTCTAATAACTATAATAACTATCTTAGTTGTGTACTGCTATAAATACAAAATTTCTCCCTCACTTCTACATATATAATTAAAGTAAATAAATAGAGGTGTTCTTATTGAACAAGGATACACCATTGTGTTCTGTGATGGAATGGGTTTAAAAGTATCAAATATCTTAATTTTTCCTCCATTTTAGATGAGTAATATATTGTCCTCTCTTGTCTGGACAACGACACATGAAAATGCCAAACATTTGCTGGAAATACCTAGTGACAGCTTCGTGGATGCCGTTAATGATGCTTTGGTTTGTTTGCTTTTCAAATGTTGATACCAAGTAAAATATTAAGCTCCTGCTTGCTAGAAATATCTTGATATAACTACTTTTTTTAATAATGTAATTTACTAAATAAACTACTCAGACACACACATAAAATATATGCTTATTTTAAACATTCCTTCAGGAGTACTCCTTAAAGCTTGACAGTTATTTTTATGAAATTGTCCCAATTATCAGAGGTTTTCAAACTTTTGCTGCCCATAACCCATCAATAAGTGATTTAAGAATCTATGTTTTCAAACTTTTTTTGAATTAATTAATTAAACAGTGTAAAGTACAATTTTGATATATGCTCAATAAATTTTAATTAAAATACACTTTTTAAAAATGTTTCATTCATATCACATCCTAATACAATATTAAGAATGAAACAAGAATAATATGGTAACAAATGTGTTACAGAAGGATGAAACCTTTGGTACAAATCTTTTAACTGGTTTAAAATAATTTTTTGATGCACATTCCCTACTACAACAATTGCATTAACACAGTAAGATTTCCTATATACTTTAACCTTATACTGCTAATATACTTTTATAGTCAGTGGCATTAGATGTTACAACTTTTATTTCCAAGTATGTAACACATTTTATTTGAAGAGATCTCACAGCTCATAATTTGAAGTCTTTGATATCATGTGTCTTCAAAGAGCAGTTTCCAGATGTTTTTTTATTAAAAAAAACAGTGGGTGGTGTATTTGATTAACAATATTGTGTGTGATTTATAAATATAGCAACCCTGTGAGTGGAGTTATTAGAATCAGCAATAATATCCAAGCTATTTAATGCCTCCCTGAACAACCTAAATAAGCCCTTTGAAAACTCCAGATCCCTATAAATCAGTTATAATAATTTATCTTGGTACCACTCACTTTGAGGACCACTGATCTGAATGCATCTAATGTAATAATTTCATGTAACAGTGGCATGAAAGAGAAAAGAATGCATTGGCTGGACAAGTTCTGGATGTTTTCAAGAATATTCTTCACAACGTATTACAAGGTAAAAAAACTAATCTTTTTAGACATTGACTGAAATCAATAAAACATTTATTTGGGAAAACTTTCTAAATGCAAAAATGTGTCCTATTATATTTTACTATTTACAGTCGCTAACATATCATATCCAATAAATGAAAAGGAACTGACTTTCTACCGACAACTGACAAAAAATATTTTTGTTTCAGATTCGGAATCCTCCAGACAGCTGCCTCCAACTGTGATAAATATTGAAGAAGGTTCAAGGGCTTCATTTCCTTTATCTCTCATCCATTCGTCTCAGTATGTCAAACCAAGAGTTGCACTTATTGGGTATGATTCTGCTTTCAAACCCTTATTAATGAGCTACCTTAACTATAATGTTTTAATTGGGACATGGAACTAATACAAAAACTTTCATTCAGATTGTTATTTACAGAAGGGAGATTTAAATTATAGTGTCTGTTATAACCTCTATTAAGAATGATAAGAGAATATAATCTGAAAATAATCTTTGGGAGTCATCAGTCTTCTCTAGATGATGGCATAACTCGCTGTCGCTATCTTAAGTGGATCAAAAGTCTGATCCTGCACTGTTAATATCTGCTCTATCTGCGGAATGTGATATTCAATAGTTGCTTTGGTCTTTCTGCTGACTTTGGTTTTTAAAAAATGTTTCTGTTTTGTGCCTTTCCAAGGGCATTAAGTTTACTATGTAATAGTAAGAAACCCATTTAACATGCCAAAACCTTTTTACTTGTAATAGTTATCAAAATTATTTAAAGACATAATTTTTATAAACAAAATTTGTTTGTCCCATTAATAAAATTTGTTAATCAGCGTTAAGATCAGGATAGAAATTCAAATAAAACCTCTATTGTTGTTTAGAAATTCAAATAAAACCTCTATTGTTGTTTAGAAATTCTAATAATACCTCTATTATTTTATTTTATTATTTTCAGTGTCAGAACAATAGAGATATTATTAGAATTTCTATAAAATAATAGAGGTATTTTTAGAATTTCTAAACAACAATAGAGGTATTATTAGAATTTCTATAAAATAATAGAGGTATTATTAGAATTTCTAAACAACAATAGAGGTTTTATTTGAATTTCTAAACAACAATAGAGGTTTTATTTGAATTTCTATCCTGATCTTAACGCTAATAATATCTCTATTGTTCTGCCATGGAATTTCATGTTTCCATCAATTTCCTTGTTTGGCCACAGTTCACTTCAATCAATTAGTTAAATAATCATCTCTGCTAAATTTAATGTAGGGATTTTGGTCAACTGTGTCTTGGCAGACTTTTTTTTTTCTATTTGTGACAGTGACAGATCCTGCCATTGCAATATACATCATTCACTTCTTTAGGAATAGGTTAGGAAATGAATAATTCTCAGGCTAATGTCTAGTCTAACTCTTAATTCCTTGAATAGATGAGAGAGGATCATGGTGCAGTACATGGCTCTAAATTATTGTAAGGAAATGATTGGTGATGATAATACAGTTAATTAATCAACAAGTATCTACTGGAGCTTGGAAGTTCTACTTCAGATGGCCAAGTCAAAGAGCTTCATGAACCTATCAGATTTAAAAACTGCCTGATCTTATGGGAAATCACTGCATGGCTTTATGAGCTATGTAAATGTGCTGATTGACAACTGTTTAACCATCTTTTTTTTGTTTGTAGTACCAACTTTATTTTACCTATATTTACTGAAAAAACTGGGTGATGTGTTAGGAAGCTCTTATGTTGATATTTTAATTTACGCCTGTGATGTGATAGTTAAATAATTTTGTTTGTGTTAAGACACTGTTATTTTACTGCATTTGCCAGAACTGTGATTTATTAAGATTTGAGTTTAAAATATTGTGTTTTTTTAAGTGATGCTGGACACCGGCTTCATCCCCTCGCAGGTCAAGGGGTCAATCTTGGTTTTGGTGATGTTGAATGTCTCAACGAAATATTAACAAAAGCTGTGCAAAATGGAGCAGATCTGGGTAAGTATTTTGTGTAAATTTTGACACATCTGATTATTGGAGAATTTTATCAATACTAACTGTGATAGACACTTACGACTTACATGTACATTGTTGCAAGTTTCAAAAAGCTGAAAATATTGACAGGTTCGCTAACACATCTTTTGGACTATGAAACTGAGAGACAGAGACACAATGTTCCAGTGATGCTAACAATAGATGGTCTTCAGCGACTCTACTCCACTGATTTCACACCTTTGGTACTGCTGCGAAGTTTAGGCCTACAAACCGTGCACTCAATTCCATTTTTGAAAGTATGCATGCTTCTTGTTTTACAGACACATCATAATGAATACTTTACAAGCTAGATAATGCAACAAATTGATTGATTTTTTTCACTTCTTAAATAATTATTTATTTCATCATAATAATTTCATAATAAAAGTTAATAAATTTAGAAAATTTTATACCAATTGTTTACTTATTTTTAAAACCTTGGAGTTTATAAAGTAGTTTTTTAAATATTTCAAAATTGAAAATATAACATTAATTTGACTATATTTTCTCTCCAGAGACTTATTATAGATCGAGCATCAGTGTGATAGCATCTCCGGGAATAAAATAATGTTCACTTTGAGTGAATAATTCTTGAAACTATCTGAGACTGCCTGATCAAAAAAAAAGGAGAATATCAACAGATTATAACTAGTTGTGTCTTATCTGCCATCTTAGTCACTAGTGCAATACATTTCAACAGAGCTCAAAAGATTTTTATATTTTTTCAGAAATCTGAATTTCTTCAAAATTTGTTAAAATTTAAGGTGGAAGTTGTTGAATATGCCGAAGATTATTTAATTAACAATTTAAAGAGAGTTTATTGGAATATTTTAAAGGAATTATTTTTTTCTTTGGTGAGAGCATGCAAATTATGAAATTTATTTGTAACTAACTTTTGTTGTGTTGAATTAAACAAAATGTTTTTACAATCCAAGTCTTAAGTATCTGAATTGTTTGAATATGCGATGAATGTAACTCCAGGAGGGAGTGGGGCATAAACAGATGGAGGAGAATTTGGATCTGTATAATATTGTTTGCTTCGCAGACTGTTCACTATTTCACACAATTTCTCCATTTCTTGATGTTGCTCTCCCATCTCTTCTTTTGCCTGCCTCTTTTTCTTCCTCTCTGGACTGCCTTGCATTATGGTCTATGCGAGACCTCAAAATCTTGCAACGTGCCCATACCATAATAGCTTCTTTTTCATTATTGAGGTGAGAATTTCCTCGTATCATGGACCAGTTCATTGGTGATATGCTTAGTTTATAAAATGACAATGGTACAGTCTTAAATTACAATAAAAACCAATCATAAATGTGTACAATTTAATATGTAGTGTAATACAATCTAATGTAATATACATGCTATGCATATTTTTTCTCGTTTAAAACTAAATTTTCTTACTGATCTTCTAAATTTAAATTATGGTGTGATAAAGCTGATAGGGATTAAGATTATTAGGTCTGAGGCATAACAGTGTGAAACGGTTTAATTGGGATTCTTATAAATCATGTCAAGAAATTTTATTAGATACATTGACTCCACCTTTCTTTGGCATCATATAAACTATAAAATAAAAATCTAATAAAACTTGAAAGATTTATTTATCCAAATGTAGCTATATTTGGACAACACAAGCAAATAAGTTTGTTAAAGGTAATGATATTTGGAAAAATTATTAGCTCATCACTATGTAGACTAAAAATCACCAGGTGGAAAAAGATTAAATTTGTTTTTTAATAATTAAGTTTTGGATATGAAAATAATAATTTATTTTAACTACAATATATCAACTGGGACAACAACTCGGAATAAATCAAAATACAACAGTGATGTTAGAGGATTTTATTTTTGGATATCATTACAACAACATAGGAAAGCCAGTACTTCAATGGACCACATGCAGTCAACGGGTTCTATGTTAAACTTGGACTAGGAAAGAGTCATTCCTAGAGGCTATAAAGTAAAGAATAACTCTTCAGATGATCCTTGCTGGTGAAGAAAATAAAAAATTTAAAAAAACAACCTGTAAAAACAAAGTTTTTGGCTATGAATCCTTATGTATGAGACTTAACTAAAAATATTGATATGTTCAATATAATACGCCCTGCGCGACAGATTTCTGTGACATCGGGGCTGGAGTGAACTCCAGTGTCCTGTGGAGATCAACTATAGGAGATGGCTAACATGCTACATAGAGATAAACTAAAAATTCATTACTTTAATTACGGTACATGCAATGGATCTGAAATTTTGATACAATGGATTATTAGGTGACACAAGTCGATGTTCAAAATTTCAGCTTGATAGGATCATGGGAAGTTGATCATTTTTTACTTTTGTTTTTACGTGAGCGGGACCATGACAAGACGGTAAAGTTATTATAAGAGATTTTTAAAAAGTGGTGCTATATAATATTTTTGTTCAAATAATACATTTAAAAAGCTTATATCTTAACTTTTAAACAAAAACTTGTAAATATACTGGTGCATTACATTACTGGTCAAGTATAATAATAATAATAAAATGATAATTTATATAGCACTGTATCCCAGCCAGGAGCCGGGCTCACAGCGCTTCACATGGAGACAACACTATATACACTAACCAAATAGACACCCATATCACACCAACCACACAAATGACAATACATAGTACATCCTCTGCATTAATCACTAAAAAAGAAGTGTTGTTTCATTAATTTTCAAAATAAAGTCCGAAAAGACATGTCCCATACATAAGTATAAGGAAAACCCACCATCTTAAATGAAAAAACATGAGCAGAAAGCAATAAATTCAATAATTGATCTGAATCAGAGTTTCCCAAACTTAAATTCTCAATGAATGTGCTTATATAATTTTAATAAAGCAAAGAAAGTTGAGTAACAAAAATTTACCAAACATGTTATCCAAAAACTTCATGCATGGTTTGGTTTATGAAATCTTATGTTTTAAAATACTTACTACTTGTACATAAATATAATCAGTGTTACATAAAAAATAATTACTAGTAAATAAAATTTTAAAATCTAACCTATATTTCAATTTTTTTCTTGAAAATCTGAACTAGATGAATAACTAAATCCAACATGAACAGTGATCTGAGAGACATGCACAGAAAAGTGGTTAAAAATATCAACATTGACAATGGTTTGCTATTTTTATTAAAAATAAAGCATAACCTTATAATAATTATAAAAAATGTTTCAGTGAAACCACAAATATAAAAAAAAAATAAATCACAGATGACATTTACATACTGTTATTATGTTACTAAAAATTTTTTTTTTACAATTAATTGTAAGCAACCCCAATAATTTTTCTAACATCACAGTTTTCTCTAGAAATACAAATAAATTAATCAATATTAGTAGATTAGAGCAATGGTGCTCTCAATATGAGTGCAATAAATAATATTTTAATCTTGTCAAAGATGTGATTATCAATTACCCGGCGCCAACTTGACACAATTCTGAACATTGTGTGATAGACATTTTTAAAAGATTAACTTATTTTAAAAGTAACTGAAACTTTTGGAGGCTGGGGTACAATAAAGCAATCTAATTATAATTAGAATGTTTTCAGCTATTTTCTTTCTCCGAGCTTTCTGTATTTTCTTCTGTGTTTTCAGTCTGCTCTCCTTCTTTATAGGCCTCTAGGGCCTGAATCAAACTTTTAGCCTATAGCATGAAAAAAAACAACACATAATTTATTTTTTATTAAATGAATTTTTATTTCTGTTGCCTTTGTTAGTTTATTACCTGACATGAATAAGAATTTTTAATATAATATTACTTTTTTTATTTATTGTTTATTTAGTCAAGTTTTTCTAAAAATAATTTTTCTCTCAGATAATTATAACATCTCAAATATAGTTTAGACTTTAAATAAAAATTTTTCATATTTCTTTTAATATAAAATTTGGGTAAATTTCATTGGCTATATCTCATTTTGTGAATCTTAAATTCATTCATCAAAAATATTTAAAGTTTGAATTATAAATTTAAAATAGAGTTTTAAGAAGTTTTCACATTTTCTTATCCTTAAAATCAAACTCATACCATTTTTGCCAAACTCTCATCTGACATTTTTGCAACCTCTTTCCACAGTTCAAAACATAGGTCAAGGTCACCTGACTTGCATGCCACATCACCAGCAACTAATAAAAGTGCCTGATTATCAGGTTCATTGGCTATGACTTCCTTTAAATACGGATAAGCTTCTTGATATCGCTTTGACACTCGATAGCAGTCAAAAAGTTTGGTCTTTAGGTCCTCAAATTTAAAAAAAAAAGATTTTATACATTTTATTTCTTGTTACCATTGTTAGTAAAGGTGAAAAAAAAAGTGAAATACAATTTTAAAAAAGAATGTTCTTTTATCTATATTTTCAAAGGGATAAAAAAATTAATACCTCAAATCACCTTTTTTTAAAAATGGAGGCATGAAGTCTAAATGAAAATGAGTTTTTAGTTTCGACCAAAATAGAAAAGCCAGTCTAAATATGAGTTCCATGCAAAACTGACAAAAACACTTGTCTACTGGGCAATATGCCTCTAACATTCAGGTCATTGGTCCCTGTGCAAAGCTAAAAAAACTTGTGCACAGTTGCATAGTTTTATTTTTTAAGCAATATTTTACTAAATTTGCTGAAATCATGAGGTGCATAATTCTAAATTGCTGCGTGTTATCTGTCAGATTTCTGCGCATTGGAACATGAAGCAGTGGCTGTTACTATTTTGCCGACGTGGCTGTTATTGTATTGCTGACGTGGATGGAATTGTATTGGTGAGATATTAAAGGCTTGAGTATACATTGACAAGAGCCGAGACTTCGTCTTACTTTATCCAGAACCCAGAACGCAACAAGGGGCGTAATAATTATTCCAGAATGGCCTAACCTGCTTGTTGTGTTATTTTTAAACTGTCCCAAGATTTGAATTATAAGCAGTTTTCACAAGTTTATAAAAAGTAAAAGTACCTCTGAGTTACCTTGATATTGAGCTATTATGCATATTATGTTGTCAGTCATCAGAAAGATATAATATGATAGTCTTATTTGAGCTTGACAAACAAGTCTGCATCATTTTCATCCGAAACCGTAAAATAACTAAATATTATTTCTAAAATGAGTGTGGGTCAAAACCAAAACTGCAACGAATTTGATATACAATTGTTATTTTTGCCAGGAAAACCAAAATTCATTACGATCCCAGGAAAAAATATTTAAAAATTAACAAACCAATGAAATATCATGGCTAAGCGAAGGAAGCAATAACACTCTGAATGAACAGTGCTTTTACTATGTATTATATACTTACAATTGAATCAGGATATTTTTCTAGGCCTGCCTTCAATACAAGTTCAGCAATTTCATTATTGTCAGACTTAGTACACCACTCAGCTCCAACCTTATAGGATGTCCAATTAAATTCAGGATTCATTTCATCCATTTTCACCACCATGTTTAGGAGGGTGTCAAAATCTTTTGCTGGTATCAAATAATTCTGTACTAAATAAGCAGTTAACTCATTGTTTCCTGGCCATCTGTAAGATAAACATAAACAATAATTTGAAATCTTGAAAATACTTGCATTATTTAAATAATGGATGAGAAAAGATGTTTGACTCAAGTATTGATTATGTTATTTTATTGGTTTAAAATTTCTTTACAGAATGTGAATATGTTATTGATTAAATAATTTTTCAAAATCATTTAATTTTTATTATTTTATTGGTACTCAATATTTATGCTTCAATAAAATATATAACTATATTTCTACAAATAAATATTCAAATGTTTTTTTTACATGTGTTAAGACTATCTAACATTTCTTTTCTAATGGACAGTTACTTCAAAATAAAATTACTCGTTTTAATTAATGTTAAAAAAAAAGACAATAAATCTTACAATTTTTCCAAGGCGTAAGCAACAGTTTCTTTATGTGGCCTTGTGGATGGTTTTTCTGTTGAGCCTTCCAAACCCTTAACACAGTGGTCAAGCAAAATGTAAGTATTAGGCTGCCGTAATTTAGAGGAGTAAATATGACACCGTGCCACATTAGCTGCTTCCTCCAACAATCCTTTGTGGATCATGTAGCGTATCATCTCTCTGTGGACTGATGCAGCTCCTTGCTCCACTAGGTTTTCTTTTTGAAGCACTGCAACTGTTTATTTAAAACTTTAACATTTTTATTTCATTGGCTGTTTCAGCCAGCCAAATTATCATAAATATTTGAGCCCACAAGATTAAAGGTGTAGCTCAGAGATGAGCTTAACAGTCTTGGATGGTCTGATGTTAGTTATGGATCCCTTGATTGCATCAAGGAAGCATGAATCAACATGTCTTTCCAGACACATCTCACTGTGCCGTGATGAAATCACAGGGGAATACTACACATTTAAATGGAGGTTTTCTAAATAGTTAAATGACTAGTCAGTATGGTCTATAGCATACAAGCTTTAATTGAGAGTCTTATAACTTATAATTACTGGTTGTACAATCAAGCAAATACCCAAATGAAAATCCCAAAGAACATATATTAAGCAGATGGTTAAGAGAGTTCATAGGAGAAAGAGATTAGAAAATAAGGGAAAAGTTTTGGAGACTATTCATTCAGAGGGAGTCACAGTGAATTCATTTACTCTGAGAGATACCGATTGAAAAGATGTGTCAGAAATCAGTTAGAGCAAAAGCAACAGAGGAGAATCAAAGTGTTAACAAGTAGAACTGATAAGGAGACAAAATTTTTGATTAATCAAGATCTGAGCACTAAAGAAGCTGGACTGTTAGACAAGCAAATAAGAAATCCAGCTTTAGCTATGAAATAAAGGCAAATCTTATAACAGATGAGCGTTTATCAAATTGTTCTAGCACCAGTGATTGAGTGAGCAAGGGATACTATCCAAATAAAGTGACTAAGTATGCGGATGTAAAATTTACACCAATAAACAATATTATAGATTGAAAGTTTTTATATTCTAGATTTATCAATAGGTCTTCAGAACTGTGCAAATAAATAACATAAAACCAGGTTTAATTGTTATATAACCAATCTCCCAATGAATCTCAAAAGCTTTCAATGTTTGAGTAAATTCGATGGCATAATAAAATAAAAAACCTTCTACACGATGAAAAAAATGACTTACAAACATCCTGAAAGATAGGCAAAGCTTCCTCCCATTTGTTCTGACAGATTAGATTCAAGACCAAATTTTCTTGGGCCTGCCACATTTCATTTTGTTCCGGTTTGACATCATTAAGCTATGGAAAACAAGATAGAAAACTTTAAATTATCTTTTGTTTGATATTTAGAAATTTTTTTTTAGCAACAATATTATTACCCAAACTCAGTGGCGTAGCAAGAATGGGGGCGGGGGGGGGGGGGGGCAAATGTCTAGTTAAAAAGGATTCATTTTTTGTCATAAATTCATATTTTTTATTTACATTTTTTGTTTCAAATCTAATTTGCATTCTAGGCTGTTACACTCTTTATCAATTCGTAAGTAATTCTATTTGAATAAATTTTAAAACAAAGTTTTGAAAAATTTCTTTTCCTCCAGCATGGAATGTATTATCGTATTTTACATTAATTTGTATGGGAAAGTTTGTTTCGTTTAACGAGTAAGACTCAGGAATGAATTGTGCTCGTTACAAGAGGTTCCCCTGTATATCCATAAAACTATACCTTTAAATACATTACCTTTAATATCTCAATAGCTTTTCTTGTATAATCTTCTGCTTTAGGGTAATTTTTACGATAGAATTCAAGAGAACCAAGATTAGTATAGCAAGTTCCAATCACCTCATGATTCCAGCCAACAGCTTTGGCTTTTACTGTCAAAGATCTGGAATGTATTTTGGAGACTTTGGATTTTTAAAAAATATTCACTTACATAGAGACAAAGGGAAAGAAAAACAAGTAATAAAAACGCAAATGAGTATTCATATGCAATTTCCAACAAAAAATTTCCTTTTTTTTTTTAACCCAGGGAAATCATTCTAGATTACATTAAAAGTCATTTCAAATCAGTAATTCTGAAACTAAACAAAATATGACTTCATATCCCTTCTGCTACATCACACCAATAATGTGTCAACATAATGCACACATAAAAACATTAGCATTCAAAAAGTGGGAAATCCTTATTAACTATCAATCTAGATTACATTAAAAGTAGGGCTGGCGGAAAACTAACCATTAATTTCTTGATTAATCATTACAAATTTTATAGTTTTAACTTTGATTTAAATAATTGTAATTGATAAAAATTTGATTAAAATTTAAAAAAATACTTATAATACATGTATTTATTTTTCAATTTATTTTTAAAAATTAATAAACATTAATAAAATGAATTTTAAATTAATCGTTTTAAGCCCTAATTAAAAGTAATTTCAAATCAATAATTTTGTAACTAAATAAAACAATTGCTATCTAAGAATTGCTGCAAAAATTACGGGAGTCAAACAAAAAAAGATTGTTCAAAAATTCCTTCTCCAACATTGTTCTAAATATTTTTAGCTACCATTAGGAGTTTTTTAACCCAATAGATGTTATGGTTGGCAAGAAATAGCCAAATTACGGATATTTTTTAATTTTTTATTTTTCAGTAAATCTAGTAAACCTTTTCGATAATTATTTTGGCTCGACAACATCCTGGGAACCTCCTTAACATATTTGCAAAAGACCCAAACACTCTATCTAGTATGGTTCAGGAGGAGTTGCTGTCAAAGCTCAAACAGACTGGCCGGACATTTCAAGTATATAAAGGCAATTTTTCCCAAGGGAAATTACATTAAAAATTCACCCATTTCTTCTTTTCTTTTCTTCTTCCAATAATAGCATAAAATATACCTTTTTTATAGTACAGATTAAATTTTAAATATAAGTATAAAATTATCATTATTATGGCTCAAATGAAATTTATAAATCCTATTTCAAAATATTTTTTAAATTATCAATTTACCTCTGATACATGCTTTCAGCTTTTTCTATCTCATTCATTCGTCTGTAACACAATCCCATATTTGTCAATAGATTACCAACTTGAACAGGCAAATGACCAAAGTAAATGGCCTCAAAGGTCTGAGAATAGAATTAAATACAAGTAATATTCAAATAACTTACTGAATTATCATTGAAGTATCATTTGGCTTAATGCCTCCTTCAAGCAAGAAAAAAAAATTAATATGAATTGAAGTTTTCTTCAGTCTCAGCAGAGAATCAAAGGCAGTCTAATTGGTGTGGAAAACAATTTTTTAAAAAGAAAAAGAAAAGAAAAAGAAAACATCTATTCAAAAACAAAACATCCTTCTAACAATGATGTCGTACGTATTGATAAAAATTGGGGACAACTAGTAGAAAATGTTTGACAGTTAATGTGTTAAGATTGTATCGAAGAGACATATGAGAATTAAAAAATTTGAAAGGCCAAAATTGAATTTTTGGTAAGAAAAAGTTTAAATACTTTTTTCCAACTTTTTGAAAGTAAAGTAGCTCCAATCTTCTTAATTATATATTTATATACAGAAATTTTCTATTGGATAATTTCTGGACAAATTTCAACAAAGTTTTTTTAATAAACAAGCTTATATTCTCATGTTTTTCTCTTGAACAAACCTCCATGGATTTGTTAAAATACTCTAATGCAGTTTCAGGTTCTCCATTATCCAGTTTAATGACTCCCAAGTTTTGAATGGCTTCAGCTACACTCAGGTCATTGCCAAGTTCCTTGTGAAGTTCAATAGACTCTTTAAACAAAGGCTCAGCCTAAATTAAGTAGAAATAAAAACTATTGAACAAAATAGAATCATTTTCATAAGTAGTTATCATCCCATTACTAGTTAGAATCATATTATGCTGAAAATTGAATTGGATCTACATTAGGTCAGTAATTCAGGTCCATGTTAATGACAGACTGAGATTTTATTCTTTAATTAAATTTTTCAACTTATGTTTTTATAGAGGACAATGATTTGTATAATTGGTAAAGCTCCCAATAAATTTATAATGATTTTTTTTACAAACAAATCGATTGTACTTACACTAAATACTACCAGAGTTAATAAAATATTTATCTCGAACAGCTGAAAATTATTTCTATATAAGAAAATTATTTCTATATAAAAGAAACAATATGAAAAATAAATAAAGAAACTCTTGAAAAACAGCCTAGTGGTTGGATAGTCTCTGATCATTTAATAAGTTTTCCTACTAAGCTTTGGTTCAAAACACACATTTTTGTGACTTTGAACTTTGGAGGATCACAGATTGTAGCTGGAGATAAACCATATCTAAGACCCATAACCCTCACCCAAGCAGAACAAAAAGCAAAACAAAAGAAGAGTTATTTTGTTTTTGTTTTTTAAACTGATATTTATTTAGCAGGGTCAAGACCATTCAGAGGGTCACTGTCTATTTAAATTATAGATAAATTTGTGCACACAACAACAAAAAATCTAAAAAACAGATCTTAGAGGGGTGGAATATGGAGAATGTGTGGGCATCAACGTCAACTGCTGCCATGCTAGTCCAGCATGGTCACTGTGCTCTGAAGTTAAAAACTTAACTGTAATTATAAAATTTCTTTATAGTATTAAAATACCAAAGACATGTCTATGCCATTTAACACCAAGAAAAAAAATACACATGGATATTGCATTGTGATCGTAAGAAAGTCAAGTGAAAACTAAATTATGAATACCTCTTGGTAATGTTTTTGTCTTATGTGGAGAACTCCAAGTCCATTACAAGCCTTAGCTAATGTTAGTTTTGTCCTTTTATCAAAACTGTTTTGTAGTAAACTGGAAAATCATTAAAAATACACTTTCAAAAAGTGCCTTGAGAATAAATGTTTTAGGTTAATTGGCATGCTATTTTTCACCAAACAGATCAAATAAAGTAAAAATGCTTGTATTAGTTGTATTGTGTGTATTAGACTTACTTGCGACATTCTGTCAAGACAGATTCATGTAGGGGCTGTGCTTTATCATATTCTGTGTTATCAACATAAGCACATGCCAAATAATATCTGCTTTCTCTCAGCATAGTTAGTCTCACATCTTCAGGTATCTTATCTTTGATTGCCTCCTGGTTGAAAAATTGAACAATATCATTCAAATATCTGTTTCCATGGATACATTGATTTAATTTTGATTTTAACTAATCAATTTTTTTTTTTATTAAAAAGAAACAATTTCAATAAATGGAAACACCTTTGAAGTTCAATTTTAACATGCACAACATTTCAGTTCTATAAAATGTATAATATATTATACATTTCAGTTTCAGCTTAATAATCATTAATTAGAACAAAAACAATTTATCAGCTTATTAGGGAAAGTTTCACTCACTAATATCTTGATGGCTCGTTGCAAAACTTTCACGTGTGCCCTGTAATAATTGGCAATTCCAAACATGTCTGCCATTGAATTTATGCACGGTAAGAGCTGTTTGATAAAATAATATGAGCAATAAATCTTTTCTTTTTTAAATGCCCACTGGAAATAACTCTTGGTTTTTATATAGTCAATTACTCAAGAAATTTTAAAGAACACAATAATTTAAAACTTAGAAGCAAAATTACCAAAAATCCAGGCGGTTCATTTTCTGTAGCATTATTTTCAGCAAAGTAGAGGTAGAGTTGGCTCACTGCTAAATCAAAAGAAGAAATCAGAGAGTTGTAGATTTTTTCCTGGTTGTAGCCAGTTGTGACCCACAAGTCAATCAGCTCATAAACACTTTTTCTGGTAGAAGGTAACAAAAATGTTATATTTTAAATGATCAAAATTTTCAACAACTTTTCAAGTCCATGATGAAAGAAAATGAATAAAGATTTTTGTGTTTTCATCAATTCACTATCTATGGGGTAATTTTGTTTTATGCATGCATATCATTTTGTTATAATGTTGTCTTAAATGATATAATTACGAGATGTATTATTGACTAACCTGATTATCGTATATACTCGTTCTACAGCTGATCTTTTTTTGGACAAAATCTAGGGGAGAATGCTGGGGGGTCAGCTTACAAGCTGGTCATAGGTGATTTATACATGTAGTTTGAATATCAGTGTTGCTATTGTAGATCACCAAGGTCCTTTTCTACATTCTACAAGATTGGACTTTCCTACCAGAAGCTATAAAATATTATTAAACATCTGCACTTACCTTATTTAATCATTTTATTTATTTTCTCTCGTTCTGAAATGTTGATCTTCCATGGAGCCACCCCCCAGCTTGCAGATAGGGCAAAGCCCACCAGATATGGAGGGTATCAGGGAAATTAAATACCTGGGGTGGACCAAAATCAGCCCTTGTAGAAAGTGGAGGGATCCACAAAGACTAGGGAGCCAACCCGAACAAATGCATCTACCCATTGAGCTGTGAGGGCAACCCCACTAGTGGTTGCGCACAAGGCTAAGAACTCTGCCACATAAAAAAATATGTTACAAAAACACCAAAAAGAGCAACAAAAGACATTTCAGTCCCTAGAGAGGATGGATTCCTTGATGAGGAAATATGACGCCTAATATAGTAAGTCAAAATCTGGAAGGTATTAGACCAAAAACCATCATCTCTACCAGGACCACCACCAGCATCTCTACCAGGACCACCACCATCATCTCTACCAGGACCACCACCATCATCTTTACCAGGACCACCACCATCATCT
>MUZC01004579.1:325396-337556 GCA_002072015.1 Radix auricularia | reverse complement strand
TTTACCAGGACCACCACCATCATCTCTTCCAGGACCACCACCATCATCTCAACCAGGACCACCACCATCATCTCTACCAGGACCACCACCATCATCTTTACCAGGACCACCACCATCATCTCTACCAGGACCACCACCATCATCTCTACCAGGACCACCACCATCATCTCTACCAGGACCACCACCATAATCTCTACCAGGACCACCACCATTATCTCTACCAGGACCACCACCATCATCTTTACCAGGACCACCACCATCATCTCTACCAGGACCACCACCATCATCTCTACCAGGACCACCACCATCATCTTTACCAGGACCACCACCACCACCATCTCTACCAGGACCACCACCATCATCTCTACAAGGACCACCACCATCATCTCTACCAGGACCACCACCATCATCTCTACCAGGACTACCACCATCATCTCTACCAGGACCACCACCATCATCTTTACCAGGACCACCACCACCAACATCTCTACCAGGACCACCACCATCATCTCTACAAGGACCACCACCATCATCGGAGCTTGGAATGTCCACACAATGTATGAAGCTGGTAAAGCTGCACAAATAGCCACCGAAATGAGAAGCTATAAGCTCACCATTCTTGGATTCAGCAAAGCAAGATGAATTGGATGGGACGAGAAGAGATTAATCTCAGGGGAGATGCTGTTATTTTTGGGACTTGAAAAAGACGATGCTACACATACCCTGGGTGTTGCCATGATGCTATCAAGGGCAGCACAAGGAGCACTCATTGGGTGGAAGCACGTGGACTTTGAATTCTCTTAGAGAAACGTAGATGTCATCCAATGCTACACACCAGGGTAAGTGGAAAGGAGGCCGTCCAAGAAACACATGACGCCAAGAATTGGAGGGAAACATCAGGAGAATTGGCATGACTGGAGGATCCTGGAGAAGCTAGCTCAGGAGAGAGATGCCTGGAGGTCTCTGGGTGATCTATGCCCTTGGAGAAATCAGTCGCTGACAATGATCAGTGGGTGTCCCTAATGGACGAGAAGGCTCAACAGTTTATTTTTGTGAATGTTTTAATAAATTAATGGTTTTAAAATTTTGTTTTCAACAACGAATTTTAATGTAGGTGCTTTCCACTGTTTACCGACGAAATTTTTTTAGATACTGGTAACTCTTGCCTAACAAAGAGCACAAATACAAAGATAGGTAATACAAAGTAAACAATCATAATGACTGATTTAGCATATAGTTTTAAAAAATGTGTACCATGGTCAGCAGGTGACAGATGCTTATATATCCTTATATTTTTGGGGGTCAGCTTACACGCTTTTAATACTTTTTCTTCCAAAAGAGGGAGGTATTGCTTATGAACAAATGGGCAATAGAACGAGTATATATGTTAATGTTAAATACTCAATTGTTACAATCCTAGTTTTCAAAGAAATCAGTTTAAATTTTACTGTACAAAAAAATCAATACATTCTTTTTAAAATTAAAATATTGTAGTTTTGGTTAAAGCAGACTTACTTTTGCAACGTGTTAAACACTCGCATATCACTTAAAGTGACAACTAGGCCTTCTTTGTCTTCAATTTTGTTCTGTAAGTATGGAAGCTCTTCAGCTACTCGCCTTATTGCTTTACAGGATAAGTTTGTGGGGGTCATTGTAATGCTCTTTAAAAAGTATAGTAATTTTTAAAAAATTACTTTTAGTTTAAACAAAACAAAAAAACAAATAAAACTGCTAATGTTAACAGATTTCTAATTCCACTAACAAATTAGATTGTCAGATTAATCTGTTTCTATTTACCTCTCTAATCTTTTCAAAATATTTGATCAAGTGCCTCGTCATGAAAAAGCTTGAAAAGAAAAGTATTTGAAATTAGATAATACATCGCTAACCTATTTGCATTAATTAATGAGTGTACAATTGGTATGAAAGAAGGTTATGTTAATAGATTATAAATTCATAGAGATTTTGTAATTTTCCATCAAGTATATATTCGAAGGCGGCTAGGTAGCGAAGTCAATAGTGCGCTCGCCTCACAAGCTGGGGGGCGTGGGATTGAGCCCTCGTAAAAGCCACGATAAAAATGTTGAGAAATGACTAACGCTAGGAAAGTCCTCCGCTGACCTGGAGAGGGATGGGTGCCGCCAGTGTCTAGCAAGCCCGAGAATGTTTAAATGGAAACCCCCTACCACCTCAAAAAAAAAGAGGTTATGAAAATTTAAAATATATATATATATTCAAAGAGTACAAAAGTTATCTATGTAAATTAATGAAAGTTATGGCTGTCATAAGGAGATAAAAGTTGTTTACACAAATAAACGTGGTAAATCACCTCTTTTCTTTTGTTTGAAGATATCTTTCAGTCACAGCTTGTTGTAGAGCTGAGAATGCATACCTTGAAGACAAATTATTGTACTTGCATTTAAAAAATAGCCACATCCAGTTTCACAAAAGTTTTATTTATTCAAATAGATAAACAGTTTAAATTTTATTGCTTTTATTAATTTATATTGATCTACTTTATCAAGTCTGTGAGTTTTTGCTGTTCTGTGAGTCTTTTTGTAGTCAGAAATACACATTTAGCTATAAAAATCTAAGCCCATGATAATTGAGCAGGATCAATTTAGCTGTATGTAGATTTTATAATATTTATGTATAGAAATTATTTTTCTTTCTTAAAAATATCAGGTAAATACAAATTATTGTTTAAAATGCATTGAATTTGTGAAATTTATTTCCGTTTAAATAATTAGACATGAATAATACTAAAAAATTTGAATTTTTTGTTTTCAGTATTACTGAATTCCATTCACCCCCAAAGCATTTTAAGACATGTTACACACCTCAATAGACCCTCATGAATTATAAAGAAATTTTCCATTGCAAAATAGAATGGTGACCAAGTACTTGAGCTTAGATCAAACATCTCAATCAGTTCTGTCTCTGATAAGCCACTATGAGAAACAGCTATTGCACTTAAAACCTAAATTGAAAAAAAGGCAAACAATTTTAATTATTTGCAAATGATAACCATATAATGTGCAAGATTTTGAATTAAGGATACACTTTGACTCAGCTTATCATTTATAATCAAAATAAAAAGGGGGAAAAATGACATTAACATTATTTTTCCTGTTTGTCTAGTGTTGAGAGATATCATTGAACTCTATAGAACATTAAGTTAATCATGACTAGAGATCAATCACATGAAACTAAATAGTTAACAGAACAATATTAACACTCATTTTGTATGGACACATTTTAATAAACCATTTTAAACCTTTTCAACCAGCTGCGGGCTATCTTTGCTGTTGTAATCTTCTTCAAACCTTTGTAGAACTTTTGACAATAATTCTTTTACACTGAAATAATAAAATGTAAAAATAAACAGGTCAGAGTATATTTCATTTATCTCTTTTTTAAGATTCTGAAAATAATAACTAATTGATATGAATGAATGGCTAAACAATTTACATTGCCACTAAACTTAATTTATTTTAAATAAAATTGGAGCAGTTTAATTGCAATAATATATTTTATATTGCTAACTCATTGCTTTTCAAGTTGCTTACCCATCAGAATATATCAGAGAATCAATTTTCTGATCCAGCATCCTAAAATAACCATAGATTGAGATTTCCTGTTAAGAATACATGAAAATAAAAAATTTATTATTTACAAACATTAGTATTCAAAACATAAGTCATATATTAAGTACTTAGCAATTTATAGATGGGTAAAAATTTATAGATGGTTATAGAAAGTTAAAACACAATACCCTATAAAAAATAAATATTCTGTAACCACTAACATAATATTAATCACGCGAAATCATGTTATATTAATGTAAGAATAACAGAACTATAAATGAAAATAGGTAAATTCATACAAAAATGTCAGTTTTGATCTAAGTACAGGGATTTTGAAAAAAATTGAAGCTTAATGGCACCTAATTCCAGATTAATTTACATTTAATACAAAGAAACATTAATAAGCAGAGCAAAAAAAATAATCTTCAATAAATAACTGATTTAAATTATAGAATCAGTGACAAAATTAAACTATGTTATCAGATTTAATAATTAAATGAACTTACTGATAAGACAAATTTAAGGAATAATGGATTAGATGTCTGTTCTGCATCAACGATCCTCTCAAGTTGATAAGGAGATAGTTCTTTACCATTTATCATAAGTGTTTCCTACAATTGAATAAAGTCTAATGACCCCAACAGATATAATGATACAAGTTAGAATACTCGTCAATGATCAATGATTAAAAGCAATTACAGAGCTTTCTTTAATCTAATTTTAAAAATGCAATCTCACAAGTAAATAAAACATCTAAAATAATTTCTTTAATTATGTTAAATTAAGTCCTCACTGCATGTACTTTTTGAAAATAGAATCAGTATTTAATTAAATTCAAAGCAGACATAATCATTAGCAGGATATACACTTTTTACAAGAAGCCAGTTTTAATAGCCTCTAGAAGCTGAAGCAATTTATTTTCATTAATTATATAATAAGTTTATGCTCCATCCTTAAAATTAATGAGGACTGACTTGCCTTACAAATGGACTCAATAACTTCTTTCTTTAATGGGTGAATCTCAAGCAGATAAAACTGTCTTTGTGTCAATAAGAGGTCAATGGTATTTAGATCAGAATCCTTGGTAGAAACAATGAGTGAAATGCCCAAAGGAAAACTTACTGGCAACCAATACAAGTGCTGTCAAATTATAATTTTGAAACTCTTTTACAATTTCAAAAAATTGGATTACTTATAAATAGAGCTGCGGAAATTATCGATTAATTTCTCGATTAATCGGTAAATTATTTTATCGATTAAAATTATTTTAATCGATAAAATAGTGATTAAAATTAAAGAAATGTTTTAAACAATTTTTTCGATTTTTCAATAAATAATTAATAATAGGTTTTATTTTAATTTTTTTTATGTACAAACTTCTCCGTTAAAGAAAGTCGGAAAGTGTAACTTTAAAATAACCTGTTTTATAAGGACAATGATATAAAAAAAACATTATTTTTAATTATTTAACAATAACAATATTTAAATTCATAGACATTATATTGAACTACTTATATTTAAATATATCTCTGAATAATATTATAATATCTTTTAAATTTATTTAAATACCTAAGTTATTGGCATTTTAAAAAATGCCATAAAATGGCACAAAATGTGAAGAAAAAAAAACATAGTGAAAAAAGTGATTATGAGGTCTTAGAAAAAAAATCATAACTTTTGAACCACTTTGGATAAAAAGGTGATTTTTATCTTTTTGTTAATCATCAAACAATTTCTATATGGCTGTATTACTTTTATATTTTAAAATTAATTAGAAATTTTCATTCAAGTGCCTAAACTTTAATACGTTATTTAACTTATTTTCATTGTTAACTATGTTTTAAAAATAACTTAATAAAAATATCAATTGCCTGTTTTTATTACTTTCCTTGAAATTTTCAGTTTAATGACGTTATACATCTTTATTTCTAGCTTTAACAAAATTATCGATTAATTAATCGGTAATTTTTCAAAAGTTAACGATTAAATTTAATTTAATCGATAACAGCCCTACTTATAACAGTTAGTGCAAGAAGGGCAAAGGAAACATTTTTAAATCCCTTATATTAACTTCACCGTCTTGTCTGTTGTGGTCCCGCAGAAAAACAAAAGTAAAAAATGACCCACTTCCCGTGATTCCATCCAACTAAAATTTTGCTCATAGACATTTGTCACCTAACAATGCATTCTATCAAAATTTCATATCGATCAAGTGTACTATAATTAAATTAATGAATTTTTAGATTATCTCTATGTCTATGTATCTCTATTAGGGGGTGGCCAGATATGCTTTTTACTATTTGAAGGATCTGGAGAGTTTAGCACTGATATTTGCCAGATCCGGATTACTCAATGTTTAAGTGTAAGAGCTAAGGGGTTGTAATTTTCAACTTTCTTTTTAGTATTTAATACTATTTATTAAAATATTTATTATTCAACACAGAGAGTACCTGCTAGCTACATTGAACATTTTACAAGAAATTGAATGAATGAACTTGAATGAAGTACATTGAACTGTGTAATGTGTACCAAGCGAACAGTGTTGTGCTGAGTGGGTAGTGTGGTGTACAAGAAGTGGTGATCTAGAGCCATAATAAAAATCGTTCTTTTATTCAGAGGATTTAAGTTATAACATGCTTTTAGTTAACTTAGTTTATCTTATGTAGTAAAGTAATATCTATACTTTTTTAACTTGATATTTTTTTCTCATATTAAAATTTATTATTTTATTAGATTTTGCATGGATTTGAAAGATTTCATAATTAACGCTTGTTAATTTGCTAATTTTGTTATATAATAATAATTTAATGATATTTTTAAATTTTTAAAATTTATTTGTTTATAAACTTATTAATATTAATTTAATTTGATTTTACATTATTCTTTACTACATTTGATATCCGGATCCTATACGGATCTGCCTTTAGTATTTGCCGAATCCGGATAGTGGCCAAAATCACAATATCCGGTCTAGACATCCGGCATTCCGGATATCTGGCAACCCCCTAATCTCTATGTAACATATAAATGTTTATGCTATAGTTTCATGCAATGCACATTAATAATCATAATCAATACTTTTAGTTATGTCTCATATATAAGGAATTCAAAGTAAAAAAAACTTTGTTTTTTTTAATCCTTTATATTAACTTGTTGTGTCTGAGGCCTTGCTTGAATGCCCAAAAAACTTTGGATCGATTTTTAACCCACTTCCCCATTTTCTGGCGAGCTGAAATTTTGCAGGCAGACTCGTGCAGATGAATAAAAATGATGTATCAAAATTTCAGATCAATCAAATGTACTGTAATTAAATTATTGAATTTTTAGATTATATTTAATTATCTCTATGTGACATTAATTTTTGTGCTAGAGTGTCATGGTGCATATTATATTGAACAACCCTTCCTGTCACGCAATTAGGTGCGCATTATTTTAAAAATTATATTCATGATCGGTGCGCATTATATTAAACATGTTTTACGAGACATAACTAAAATTTTGTATTTTTGGATTGTCTTGCGCTGTGTATTATAATGAACATCCTTATAGTTATGTCTTCTATATAAAATATTTATAGTCTTGAAACTAGTTTTTTTTATTATGGGTTGTTTATTACAATTTATTTAGAAGCCTCTCTGACAGATTGTTTTGCTATTTTTCCCAGTTCTATCAGCCGTAATCCTTGCTATGTGATTGCTGAAAATTAGGGCTGCAGAAATTAATGATTAATTACTTGATTATTTGGTAATTTCTTTATCAATTAAAATTATTTAAATCGATAAAATAGCGATTACAAGTGAGGAAAATAGACAGTGTAGCGATTGATTAATAAATAATTAATTATTAATAATAAATAATAGTTTGCTTTATTTACGTACAAACTTCTCCGTTTAAAAAAAAAGGATTTTTAAAGTGTAAACTTTAAATAAGCTGTTTTATAAGGAAAATTAAATTTAAAAATAAATATTGTTTTTAATTAGTTAAAAATAACAAAATTTAAATTCATTGACATTATATTGAACTACTTATAATTAAATTAAAAAATGTCAATTGGCTGTTTTTGTTACTTCCCTTGAAATTTTCAAATCTATTTTTCAAAATCTTATTTTTAGATTTAATCAAAATTATCGATTAATTATTCTGTAATTTTTCAAAAGTTAATTATTAAATTTAAATAACAGACCTACTGAAAATATATTTTATCCCTATTAGTGAAAATATTTTCTAAACTAACTGAGATAAGAAATTCTATTTTTTTAAAACTAAACACTATATCTTAAGTCATACTTTTATGATAATGATAAGTATGCCTGTAATATTTACAAAATAAATAAAAATCAGAATTTACATAGATTTAAAAAATTGTAAAATATCTAACCTGTGCTGTTTTTACAGATGATTTTACTTTTTCTAAACCATCAATTATGATAAGAACATTTTTGCCATCTGAGGAGGCATGCTCCATCTCATTTTTAACACTTAGATAAATTTCATGGAAGTCATTGCTACCCTTTTTATTGCCAGCTGTTGTATCTTCAATGTCAACATCATTTTCTTTGCACTGTGACCCATTTATAAATCGCAGCTCAGAAAGTATGTGCTTCAAGATATTTTTTGGTTCTGTTGAAAAAAATGAATTTTTATATTTTAATAAATTATATTATTACTTAAATGTGTTATTAAACTTTGCTTTTTAAATTTTAAAAAGATGTTTTATACATTTTAAATAAACTAAAAAAATAATTACAAAATTGATTTACATTTTTTTTAAAAAGCAAGAGCAAATAACAGATATTAAAATACTTCATGTTACTATGTTTATGTTATTAGCCTTATGAACAAGTGAATATCGAATTGAAATTTAAAGACTTCATTAGTTATATAATGTAATAATTTACACATTTTAAGCACCTGTTGTTCCTTGTGCACATCCTACAAAGTGGTAAACTAAATGTACATCTGACTGGGAGTCTTTAATTGTTTTGATAAGATTAGCCAACAGAGCTGATTTACCACAGCCTGCTGGTCCCTTGACAAGAACTCTTGGATGATCTTTATCATTTTAAAAATAATATGGTTTAACTTTTTTTTATTCATTGTCTACATCATCAAAAGATTTGTTATGATTAAAAAACAAGGTTTCTCTTAAATCTAAATCACTTTTTATTTTTCATTTTCACTGGAAATTAGAGCTCTAATGATTTTCCTCATTAGGAGTATTAATAAATAATTTACAATAAAAATCAAGTTAATGAGAAATTAAGAATACACATATTTCCAAACTTAAATTATAGCACAAGAAACAAAACAAAAAAGGAAGTTTAAAAAAATTATTATCTAGTTTACAAATATAACCTAGCTTTAATCCAGCTTCATTATAGTACCTTTTAATTTCAATGGTTTCAGCTCATCTATGTTGATTTGTTCTCCATGATAGAGAGATGTCCTGAATGCTATAAATGTATCATGACACAATCTACTTTGTTCCAGTGGGCTCAAATCTGTGTTATCACTTTCAGCTATGAGATCATTACAGCATTGCCAAACACTTTCAAACATGAATTTTGCACCCTGTTTTTTAAAAATAAATTTTTAAAAATATATTTGAGGAAAGTAAAATGGGCTTTGCATTGTACTAGCCACTCAATCCCTTGATCAAGGCTGCAACTAACAAAAACTTGTGAATGTTACTTCACTTGCCCCCCCCCCCCCCCATAGGTCATCATGGTCTGAACTTTTTACTATTTAGCCAAATAAAATGAAATGTTAAAAATTATTAATAAAGTTTTGAAACCCAGTGTTAAAAATTATCTCTTTACCTCTTTTGGGTTCTTGTAATTCAACAAAAGTCCAAGACACTGTGACATAAAAGATAGTGATAGATAAATCTAAGATAGACAATTTTATATTTTAAAAATGGATAGTCAGAGGCTAGTCATTATTTGTCAATTATCTATGAAATAAGTTATTTCCCTATAAAATGTATTGCTTTTGTGAAACTCTTAATGAATAATAGAACTACACAAGATTTTAAAAAATAAGAAATCTAAAAAATATTCTCACACATTTCCTTAATTATTCCTTATGAAAATAAGGAATACAAAGTAATTCAAGCCGTATTGAAAATTTTAAAATAATGATATGGCAAGAAACTAAAATGAAGTTTAAATATTATGGAAATGGAGAGAAAAAAAAACCCAGTCTTACATTGTAAAGGTCTTCATATAAGAATAGACTTTTTGTTGTAAAAATAAACTCCCTTATGTTTTTAAATAATTTCATTGTACTAAATAAAAACATATCTTACCTGAGACTCTGTTTCTTTAACTCTTTCAATTAAGTCTCTCATTAATGAGCTTGAATGCTCACTTTCTGCTGAATATTTAATCACACTTTTTAAATCCCCACTGGCTTCAGATTTCTTCTTCATATAATCATCATAGTTCTGAATAAAATAAAATATTTTGAAAAAATTTGTTTAAACTTAATTTAAATTACTATTTGATATATTTATAATTATTCATTGATTAATTTTTGCACACACAAATTTTACAATTTGACAATTAACTACAGTGTTACCTCGAGATACCTATGCTTCAAGAAACAAAAGATCCAAGATACTAATAGCCACTAGAAGATTTTTTTTTGCCCTAGGATACGAAAAACATACAGCAGACCACAGTGGGCATCACATGACTGATAAATTTCATTCAGGTCATGTTGTTGCAGATTTGTCTGACTTGTTACAGAAAAATTGGAAAAAGCAGGCAAAAACTAACTTCCTTAGATCAATATTTTGCTGAGAGATTATCAGTAATTCGACAATGTTTATTAAAGTGAGACAAAGAAAATGAAAAGTGAAAAAAAAAAATTAGAACGCACAAAACAAAGAGTTAAAGAAAATTTTTTATTTAAAAAGCAAATTAATAATTTACATAAATTTAAGTGTTATGTTATGTATGTTTAGTGCAGAGTTGTGCTAAATGTGTTTATTTATAATTAATTAATGTAAACTTTGTACATAACATATTATTTTCATAAAGTTAAGTGTTTAGTACGCTATGTCGTAATGTTTTCTGCCATCCGGTCTCTTCCCCTACCACCTTCTCCAACACTTTGCCACATCACCTGAATCAAAAGTTAAGGGTTCACATTTGTTGACATATTATTTTTCATTTATTTCATACTGTTTTCATTGTTTTATTGTTATTTTTTTAAAATTTATAGTGTGTGCTTTTGAGGATTGAAAAATCCTACTTTGTTTTCGATGATGTTTTTAGTGTTGTTTCTATGTGGCTTGGAACAAATTAAGTATTTTACATGTAAAACTAAGTTTGAGATACAAAAAAATCCAATATACAAAAGCCACCCCAGAGCAGATTAATTTTGTATCTTGAGGTACCACTGTGCTTATATTTGAAATTAAATCATTTGAAAAAAATAAACATTGTACTGGTACTACAAAATCTTATTAAGACCTTATCTCTAAAGCATATAGATGCAGGCAACTCTCCAGGGTGATTAAGATGGCCATGTAGAAATTCCAACTCTGTTACACTTTTTCCTCGAACATCTGCTAGCCAGGGATAGCGACCCATTGCATTATCAAAGTTTCTTTGTAAGAGTTCATCTGAATCTCCATGCCACCCATAACGCTGAATCACAAATTTAAAAATAATAAATACTATAACTTACCATTAATTTAATTAAATTTCACTTTACAATAAAGAGATTTAAAAATTTGCTAGTGAATGACTATATGATGTGTTATAAAATGTAAACTTAAACTGCCACACTTACTATAAGTTATACTTGTATATTTTAATGTTTGGTAAATTATGATGTTAATGCTGGCTTGAAATTAAAATTTTTTAAACAGCCAATGTATCATAAAAACTGACTATCTTTTATAACCCAATCTTTTTTAAATTTTAACCTTCTCTCTTTTATTCCCTATCTCTTACAATCTGTTATACTCCTATTAAATACACCATCACTCAACTTGCTTTTTAAAAAACGAATGACTTTAACAAACCATTTAAAATTCAAAGTCCGTTATACAGAATTACTGCAGAGACATTTAATAATAATAAAATTATATTATAATAAAAATAAAAAATGCAATGCTTAAATTTAAGAAACAAAAAATTATAAATAAGCCATTATTAGTTGTTGCCCACAAAATATGCTTTAAGCAGCATTATAAGCAGCTGTAAATGTTTTTTGTGGTGAATTTTTTTTCTAGTTTCTATAAATAACAAAAGAGTTAAGTAAATAATAAAACTAAATTAACTATATTATATATATTTTTTAAATGTTGCGTTGGCTGGTTACAAGTACAGTCGAACCCACTTACCTCGAGCTCGGTTAGCTCGACCACCCTATTATGTCGACGTTTTTTATTGGAACCGCCAAATTCTCTCTTTGTCTTAGCATTTTCTCGTCGTTTAATTTGATTTTTTAAAGTCACCGAAACCTCATAACACGAGCACAAAAAAGGGTCAAATTTGCCACTTAACATTGGTTATCTCGATCCCCATGACCAATCGCCAGCTTTTGAAAATGTTAGCTAT
>MUZC01004579.1:268417-315408 GCA_002072015.1 Radix auricularia | reverse complement strand
AGATTTGTGACAGTTTGTGACAGGGGGAAGGGGGAGTTAAAAATGGTAAAAAAAATAGCGTTACGCACTTTATGGACGGCCCCTAAGTTTGTTCAATGAAATGGGTTTGAATTATTATTATCTTAAAACGTTTTTCCATTAATTGAGATTCTATAGAAAAGAAAAATATTGCATCGATATGAGTAAAGTTCCAGCATCTGATCTCGTTTTACTAGTTACTTCTTTAAATGTCAATTTTTCCAAGACGCTTAAAATTGTTAAGTATGTCTTTTCGAAACTATTTTTTTATGTTATTGCGATGTTTATTAACGGAGAAATTTGAATATTTTCATGTCCTTGTGCTAAATCTTAATAATTTTCCATTAAATAGACGAATACAAATTATTTACACATTACTTTAATTTGATAGGCGTAGCATTTTAAAAGAATAACCGGATGTTAATAATAAAAAAAACCCCATAGATCTATGTGTGCAACTTAAATGCAATAAAAACAAAATAAATTTAATTTTTAGCAAGTTAAACTACCTTAAATAATTTTCTAAAACTGAAACAGTAATATAAATTACACAGTATTTGAACCACCATGTCATGTAGGTACATGTTAGCGCATCATTCTGCGCATTTCGAAATTCCACACAAAAATTGTCGTTGCGATATTAATAGTACACATTATTCGGCTAGGCGGTGATGTGTTGTTTTTTGTGCAGTTTTCTTATAAAAGCGCCATTTGTGGCGCATACAGCTTAAAATTTTTTAAACAAATCAATACCTTTTTAAAGTGACTTTTGATTTATGAATGGGTTTGCGTTAGCTATAACAACCACTATGTAATCAAACAAATGTTGCGTGAATCCGTTAATTAAGACTCGAAATTAAGAATATTTTTGTTTCACCTTGTTTTTCCCCCTTCAAAAGAAAATTTGCGGTTGTTGAAAAGGGCTTTATTTTTCAAATGCCCACAAATGCCGCCCTTTAGACTGAGTGCCGCCCGGGGCGGTCCGCCCCGCCCCCCCCCAACTACGCCACTGCCTAGCACAGTTCTTTGTGGAACTCCTGATTTAACTTTAATTGGTGCAGACTTAAATTCATTAATTATTACAGTTTGCTCCCTACCCAAATGGAAGTCTTCAATTCAGTGATGCAAAGGACCTGAGATTCCTAAGTAGCTAAGTTTTTAAAGTAAACTAAAGTGGTAAACTTTGTCAGATGCTTTTGAGAAGTCTATTAATATTTTATCTATTTGATCATTATTGTACGTCTAGATTACGTACGCAAAAAGTCGTATTTTACGTACGCCCCATCCCATCTGTTGCACACACCATATATTTTCGGGACCCCCCCTGCGTACGTACAAATTACCCCCCCCCCCAAANAAAAAAAAAAAAAAAAAAAAAAAACAAAAACAACCGATTGAAAAGTTAATTTTAAGCAGAGTCAAAAGATATTGGTTTTACTCTTTGGGGCAGTCCATAAATGACGCCACGCGCCTAAAAAGCGCGTTCTACTTCTGCTGTTCCATGTGGAAACACCAACATTGTTTTTGCAAACTTCGGAAGTAGCGGAAATCTGTACTCTTTGTTTATCGATATTCCTAGTCATTTGTCCAATTTGATGCCAGAAAGCATCATAAACTCCGTCGGCCTTGCTTATGCTTTAATCCACAACTTTGTAGTCAATAAACTCGGCCTCTAAACAATCAAAATCTGCTGGAGAAACTATTTGGGAAAAATCTGGAACAGTTCCAAAATTTACGACTGTTCCACCGTAATTCTGTTAATGGGTTTTAGTACTGACATGAGCTTCAGCACTCTGTTGCTAATAGGCATTCTTTTCTGGATTGCACCGACTGCGTTGGTAAAAAATGCAATTCGATGGATCATCTACTTTTAGCAGCTGTAGTTTAGTTTGATAACCAATGGATAATTTATCGCGTGATTTAAAGTTTGTACTTTCCCAGCTGTCGAGAAAGCTCTTACAGTTTATTAATAGAGTACGGAATGCCACTAAAACAATTTAAAATTTGAATCATGAACATAAATATCACAAAAGTGATTTACTGACTTTTTTTAAAAAACTTTAAGATTCAACGTTTTGTCATTTTTTAAAGGACATCTTAATTTTTTTAATAGAATTTTACGATACATTTTTATTGAATATCCGTAAATTAACGGACGTTTGGCAACCCTGCGTACATAATATATGGATGTCTCTATATTAATTGTGTTTCTCATTATGTTTTTTCTAAAGCTGTGTTGATGTGGGCTTAGGGCATTATATTTTTCAAGGTGGTTTACTATTCTACTATATATTATTCTAGTAATATACAGGTGATACTATTAAATGATACAGGTCTGTAGTTACCGGGGTCTGATTTATCACCTTTCTTAAAGAGTGGAGTTACGTTGGCTAATTTCCAATCCTGGGGCAGTATACCCTGGTTTAGAGAGGCTTGAAAAATTGAAAAAGAACTTCAATGATTGGGGACAGTTCACTGCTTAGTTCTTGGCAGGCTATTCATCTGGGCCAGTAGTTTTGTTTATTTTAAATTTTTTTAGGAGTGAATGTATACCTATCTCTTCTACAGTTATGTTACCTATTTCTTCCATTTCATTTAAGTTTATTAAAACTTCCTTGTCGCCTGAGGCAGAAAATGATGCTGCAAAATATGTATTAAGGATGTTAGCTTTAGTCTCATTATCTTTATAGGTTTTATTATTTGAGGCTCCATTTTTTTAGATTTGATAAAGGACCATAAGTTTTTATTGTTATCTTAAGTAATTACATTGTTTACATATTCATTTTGGATGTTTTGACTAAGTTTTTGTGTCAAGTGTTTATTTTTAAAGTATTTTTGTACATCCAAATTAAATAGGTAGCCTTAAATTTCTTAAACAATTTCTCTTTTTGTTTGTATAGCTTTTTAAATTTAGAATTGAACTAGCATTTGTTAATTCTATTTGATGTTAGTTTTGTTGGAACATTCTCATCCATTATATAATTTATAGTTTTTAGATTTGTTTTTATAGCTTTCCAAATTTCTTCCACAGGGTTATTTGTGCTGAATTCGGTATGACAATCAATAATAATATAAATACATTTTCAGCAATTTTTAAAATTTAATAACCATTGATCAAAATAAACGGGAATTCCTTACAGGAGTGAGGCCAAAGTTTACTGAAAACCTTATGGAGCTTTAAACACTAACTCTTTGAGCTTTAACTATTCTAATTTATTTCTTGTTTTTATTACAATTCTAACTTTGTGTGGATTTCATAACTCCCTACTCCAAAGCAGTGCCAGTGAGAAATGGACACAGCAAATGTTTTAGATATTTACTTTGAACACACAACCAAATTATATATTAGTTTCTTATTCTATCTGGCACACTAACTACTTGAAAGTAAGGTATCATAAACACAATATCTTTTTTTTTTGGTCAAGGTTTTATTTATTCCTGTACAAATAATGAAATGATGGTTTCTTTTTAACACTTGTCAAATCTTTTTATTCTTTAGCTTTTTTGAAACCTTTAATTAATTAACTTAACTTTAATCAAAGGATAAATCTATAATTTTTCTTTCATATAATATTGAAGAAAAACTTTGACACTATTTGGATAGAGCTCTGATTCTGAAATGCTCACTTCTTATAAGAGATGACCGACAACTAGAAGTGAGAAATGATTAAACTCTAGCAGAAAGACTTCAACTCTTTCTAATGGCCATTGGTCAACAAACTCTTGCCAAAGGCCATATGACAATTATTACCATTCACCTTATTACATTCACTCTAGCAAATGGCAATCGCACTATCAACCCTTGGTAATGGTCATATCCCAAATCAACTCTAGCAGATGACCATTTAAACTTCACCATTTAACTCTCATCAATTTGGTGCCATTTAAGACGCATTGAAAATATAAAAGTTTAACAGTAAACATTTAAATCTGAGCTTCCTAAATAAAATGTTTAAGTTTAAGTAGTATTTTAAAAATAATCTACAGTGGTTATAGCAAAATAACATATTAGTATTAGTAATTAGTATTTGATTATATTTTAAAAACATATATTTAATCAGAAAATAAAAACAAAAATAAAACAAAACAATCCAGCAAATGTGCCAAAAACATTGGTAGAACCAATTACCAGAGTAAAGCAGCCCAGAAATCAAGAATTTATTGAAAATTTAAACAAATCATTATGCCATAAAAATGATATATTTAAAAATAAAGATTATTTAGTGGAAATTAAATAATATTAAATGCTGGAATGTGGTCTGTTTGAAAATAACCTAAAAAAAGAGTGTTCACTTGTAAATAAAAAAAAAACAACTGAAGTAGACTTATTCCTCAAACCACTCCTAGCAATGGATGTTGGCTGGAATTTTATTTCAAAGCATTGTATTTTGTGATAAGTTCTATGGGCAGTACAAGTAGCAACATTTCCAAGTATGCATGCTATGCACTATTCAAATGTTTCACGTTAAATGCACAGTGCTAGAAATTTGCTGCCATCTTTTATCCAGATATTTAGAGTATATCTTTCGAACCAAAAATTTTTTTTTAGAAAACAACCACTGCTAGAAAATATCAGCCATCTATTATCACTAGAGGTGTAGCAGAAAATCAACATTTATATACCAGCATGATAAAGAACTTTTTATCTGAAAATGAAAGATGTCTGACATTTCCTGTCTTTTTTGAATTGATTAAAGGACTTAAAAAGTAATACTCAGTTGCAATGAAAATTAAATTATCTAAAATTTTGGGGGATTCATCTAGAGTAGCTAAAATATGATTAACGCACACATTCAAAACTATTGTTCCACATAACTTGAATCTTGTGTCATGTTCATTATTATAGAATACTTTGAAGACACAGGATAATAATCACAAAGTTATGATCGAAATCATGGATTGGACAATTAAATATTGCAATGGACGGACATGATTTAATGAAGTGGGGCTTTAGAAAGACAATAGCAATAAATACTAAAATAATTTTATGACATGGCCAAACATTTTATAGTATAAAAATGTCAGAGTAGGAAGTTACAATATGATTTAATTTAAAATTTTTACAGTATATTATAGTTATAAAATATTAGAGTAAAAAAGATGGATACCTGAAGTAATCTTATTGTGAAATATAATTATTTTTGTTTTATATAATTTATAATTGTTTAAAAAATATGGAAAAAGTTTACAATGAGCTATTAAATATTCATTAATTTTAAATGCAGCCAACAAATATCTTTTTAAAAAAACAAACTTTTTAAAATATGCAATACATAATATTTGGTATCAGCATATTTTAGGATTATTTACGGAATGTTGAGCTACTACATCAAATAAATGTCATGTCTATAGTTATAACAACAAACAAAACAATCTTATTTACCTCTACACATTAAGCTGATCATCATCTTTGGTTAAATGACATATCTATTGGACCCATTTTTTTAAGGTAGGGATCAAATTAAAACAAAAAGAGTTTTGAATTGCACGCATCTTATCCAGTCTTGTTTAGTTGTCATAACACATTCTAAAAACATTTGTAAAAGATATCAAACACCTTTTCCAACATCTGTACAAGAGCCCTGATATTTGATACTGTCTTCTAATGACGTACATTGCAAGAAAATGAAGAATGTTGTTTTTCCAAATTCTGTAATGAAAAGATTCACAAAATGTTATAATATAACAAAAGATAAAGACACATCCCTTTACTTTATGCTGTGGGCATGATTCTGGGGTTTATAAGAGCTATTTGTGGATGTGGGGCAAATAGCTGGGGTTTATAAGAGCTATTTGTGGATGTGGGGCAAATAGCTGGGGTTTATAAGAGCTATTTGAGGATGTGGGGCAAATAGCTGGGGGTTATAGAAGTGACATTTCAGAGGTAATATAGGTAGGATATTGGAACTAACAGATAAGCCACCTAAGTTAATATATCTGAAGTTACATTATGAGATATCAGGGGTTGTTTAGCAATATACAAACTAAAATCTACACCATGAAGAAATAGTATTAATTGTCTTGATTTAGTGGCTTAAGGGGCTTAAAATTTATTTTTGAGATCTATACAAGGTTCTTCAAGCTCAAATTATGATGTCAAATGTTAAGGTCAACATTAAAATCTAATTGTGTCAGAGTTCATATTGAGTTCTGAACTGTTTAGTTAAGATATTCAATTATTTATGTTACAGAATTACGGGCCTTAAAACTTAAACTTAATAAGCCAGGGTAAAAATGAACACTTACTTGGTGCTAACTTTGCGACCCATGTCCTGTAGCTTGCAAGCTTGAGTAAAAATTAAAGTTAAGACTATTTTCATTTATTTCAGGCTTTCTGCAGATAAAACAAAAAGAAGAGTACAATGGAGATTAATTTAAATATTGATAACAAACATTTCTCCCACCCTCTAGTTAAAAAAATCAAATAAACAAATTATTCCCATTCTTGTCAAAAGAAAATTAGAAATTATCATACGCAGCCGTTTTTTAAAAAAAAATTCTCTTGTTGCAACAGTTACCTTGTAGCTCTGATAGCATTTGATCTTTTACTTAAAGAATAATCTGGAGGCTTTGGTATATGTGCTTTGGAAGAATAATTGAAGCTGGATTGGGTTGAGATGTCTTCTGTGGCTAAATCACTGATCTGAGAGAAGCTGGGTCTTCCTGGAGGAGATGAGGACTGCTGCATCTGGGCCTGAGTTACAAAGGCATCGTAGTTTGCTTTGGACTGTTCTGACATAGCCTGTCAAATACCAATGAGATAGTATGACATGATAGCCTGTCAAATACCAAAGAGATAGTATGACATGATATCCTGTCAAATACCAATGAGATAGTATGACAAGATGGCAATCAGACAGTATTCTGTGTTTGATATGAAGGTACAATCAAGTAGTACCAATGAGAAAGTATGACATGATAGCCTGTCAAATACCAATGAGATAGTATGACATGGTAGCCTGTCAAATACCAATGAGATAGTATGACATGATAGCCTGTCAAATACCTATGTGATAGGATGACATGATAGCCTGTCAAATACCTATGAGATAGGATGACATGATAGCCTGTCAAATACCTATGAGATAGGATGACATGATAGCCTGTCAGATAACAATGATATAGGATGACAATGTGGCAATCAGACAGTATTCTGTGTTTGATATGAAAGTACAATCAAGTAGTATGTAATGTTTGTTACATATCTTTCAATCATTGAGTTTAAGAAAATCCAATAAAGATTTATGTTTTTTTTTGTTACATAGATTAACATTTACACATCCATTAGTTACTTAAATGTAAAAATAGAGTTAACATGTAATTATTGTAAATTAAATTATCTCCAAACTATGTCAGCTTAAACAATCCCAGTCTTATTAAAACCTTCTGTTACCTAACAAGAGTCTCATTGGAAGCAAACTTCAGTTTTAGGTACCTTAATTTCAAGACTTACTTTGCTTTGCTCAATCATCCTGTGTTTTATGGCTTGCTTTTGTACAAACTGAGCTTGACGTGAGCTGCCCGACCCAGGCGGATAATTAAGGGGAAGCGGAGCATCCTGGAAATCATTGTAGATTCTGCTGCTGTTTTCTGACTGAGCTATTGCTCCGTCAATAAAACTGTTGAATGTAGTGTTGGCGTTGTGCATATGAATACTGGATTGCATCGGATCATGCGGTCGGGTTGGATAAAATGGTCTTCGGCCATCTTGACTGTTCATTCCAAGTCTGGTCGCTGCGAGCGCCTGGTGTTCATCCACCGTCATGTAACGTGAAACTAAAGTGGCAGTAAGAATGTACAATGAAAAGCATGTTTTTAAAAATGCAATTTTAGATGGCAATATCAAAGTTATTGAAGGTTAGTATTAAAAATTTCTTGGATATTGTAATACCAAAGTCAAAGAAAAGATATGACCCAAATGAACATCTTTTCTTCAAATTCAAAGTGTAAATTAACATAAAAATAATTTTCAGTAAAATTGCTGCCCCTATATTTGAGAATGTGAAAATAAATGTGAAAACACCTCATTTGGCTGAGATAATGAGCTATAGAAAGCCTGACTGACTGGCAATCTCCAGGGGGATATTTATATCAATCTTTTAATTTGGAAATGAGAATTTTGCTGGAATGGGTCACATATTAATGTTACATGAACACACAACCATAAAAAAGGACATTTCAGAAACAGTTACAAACTTATTGTGACCCAAATACTTGGCACAATATTGTATAAACCTTACTGATCTGAATTTTAGATAAGCCACCAACTGGATTGTCATTTCAAATATTTGTATAAACTCAGAAATATCATTTCAATAATTTTTTTCCATTAAAAAAATATTTTTATTATGTTGATCAATAACTATTTAAAAATGAATAAACTTAATAAAACGCAAGTACCTGATCCCTGAGAGCTGGGTCTATTTAAAGTAGGTCCTGACCAATGGTTCCCTGTCAGACCATGTACAGTGACAGGATCATCGGGGCCATGACCACCAACATAGTGAAATTTAATCGCCTCGGCTTCTGGCTTGAGGACCCCTGTTCCATTGGGGGCTGCATATTGACGAGCTTGCTGACGTATGGCTAGTCTTTGGAGAGCCTCTTGAATAGCTTTCTCATTGTACGTATCTGTGGCAGAAAATGACAGTCATCAATGATTTTCTTGGGTGAATCAGCTGCACCCCTTCATAAGTTAGCAGAATGTGGCAAAAAGGTTTGACTACTAAGATCCCTGTGTGCTGTATACAACATGGCCAGTAATATTGTTGTCAGTATAGATTACAAAATACATAAACTAATTGTGCAAGAAGACCATACATTTTATGATATAATATGTTTTAAGACTTATGTAAGTACGTATTTCATGTTATTGTACCGATGAAGGCATTAGTCGAATAAATAATGGTCAAATTTATTGTCGTCTTGCACAATTAGTTTGTGTATTTTGTATTTTATATAAAAGCTTTATGCAGCCCTATTCTATATGATATATTGTCAGTATAGAGCATGGTCACCAACATCACATTTTTTCTTTATTCAAAACAGTCATAATATCTGGATTAAGACAGCCATCAGGACTAAATTTCCAAATAGGTGAGGATTGAAAATCAGAAATCATCGATGACTAAAACTTTTAATTACTTTTCAATGTAGGTCATAAATGATAAGAAATTCTTACCAACTATAGGATCTGATGTGCTTATCATGCTACTCTGTGGACCTACAGAACCAGAGCGACTGGCTGTGGCTGTTGATGGCCTAATTGTACGCCCTATAAAGGAAATAAATAATAATTCCAGCATTACTATCATTTTATAAAGCACTTCATGTATTTCATGTTATATCTCATGTTTAATTTGTTCACAGTTTGTTAGGAGAATGTGAGGTTGCCTAGTAATTGTTGCTGAGTTGAAGAAATTGAACAAACCAAAGTGACATTAACTTTCAAGTTATAACAAAAATGGAGAAAAATTTCACCAACAAATCTTAATGAAAATATTACTTTGATTACTTTAAAATGCATAAAAAGTGTATCTTTTTATTAAAAAAAAGTCTTACAGCAATAATTGTTACGTAAAAGATTAAATAAGTACAAATTTTTAAGAAATGTCCTTCAGTAATATAAAACAAAAGAAATAAATATCCATTCTTTCTTGATTTCTCAAAACATTTAATCCATATTTTGTTAGTGCAACACTAAGTGAAATCATTTGTAAAGGTGTGAAAGTCAAATAATTCATAAGCAGTGCAAAAAATGAAAAACAATAAAGTTTCTTATTCGGTTCACTTTAACATGAGTTCTGTTAATTTTAATATGTAATAATGACTTTCACCCTTTTCTCTTTTTGTAATGGCCCTTTTCTAGTTATTTTCTACCCAGTACATGTGACTAATTTTTTAAAATCTGAATGCAGTACTAGCCATATTTCTAGTGTAATAATAAAAAAAAACAAGTGAAGTATGAATTTGGGGGAAAAAAAATATGATGACATTTTATGAAAATCTTAAAATGCACTCTATGAGTGCAACTACCAATGTTTTACTTTATTTTTATTTAAAAAATAATGATGAAATAAGTTAGACATAATCATACATCTCAAATATAGGTTTTTTATAATGAATAAAGAAAGTAAATTTTAATATCAATCGTCAAAAAAAACTGCAAGAGGAATAGATAAAGTATTAGCAATATGGCTAGCTAATCAATAGAGAAAATAAAATAACTTGATTGGATTTGCTGTGGATGAAATAATGTTTGATTATATGTAATAAGTTATATCTTTATTAGCGACTCCCAGAAGGCAGCACAGGACCGTGACACAAGGCATAAGATAGTGTGCAGTTCAAAATGGTGCCCCTACGACCCAATGACGGGTTAAGGGACATTTCAGTTCCGTATTTTTATTAACCTATTTTAATTGGATATCATTCAGAAAAGTGTAGAAGTAAAACACCAGACTTAAGCCATAGAAGTAAATATACCACCAAATGCCAGTTTTATATTAGTACAAAAGAAACAAGAAAAGTTATACAAGCACAAATAGTTATATTTGGGTTACATCGTGAGGACTGTTAATACTCTATTGATATAACAACTGAAAATGTGGAACAAACAATAGCATGAAAAGAAAGTTTGCATAAATGGAATAAAAACACTGATAAAATGCTATTTATTTATTTTTTTAATTTAGAAAACTCTTATATTGATAATATGACCCCATTTCACAATAAAGTTTACTTTTAAAAGATATTATTTTATATAACTCATTTAATTTGTGAAATATAATTTTAACAGTTTTTACTCATTTTGGATATTACAAAGATGAGAAATAGTCTGAAGAGGACCATGAGTAAAAAATTTATAAAGATCAGTTCATTTGAGATATGGTCTCTTCATGTACTAAAGGTCTTGTTAAATAAAACTGTTAACTTCAGTGTTCCTCTAATGAGCAGAAACAAGCAAATAAAAAAACAAATTATGCTGTGCTTCAAGAAACATTTTTTTTTCACCAACAAGATGACAAGCTACCTGGGCGATGGCTTGCACCAAAATGTGTGGCTGAAAAAGGCCTGCCAAGTCTTTGGGTGTAGATAGAAACAGCAGACAAATAGTTATGTTGCGCTGAGTTAGGTCGAGAGACAGTTCGGATTATTTTCCCAGAATGGTGGTCAATGGCTGCCTGGCTAGTGACTAAAGGGTTAGTTGAAAAATGGTTAGGTTTGAGCTCCAAATTTACACAACACAATTTAATATTCATTTGAGATTAAGTTTCTAACATCTAGCAGTTAATTATTTTACTATTTAAAGTCATATTACTGAAAAACTAGCAAGCCAAATTAATAATGCAGTTAAGTTAATATGAATCTAATCTCTATTAAAATTTAAAATGCTCTGATACAAATATTTAAAAAAAACAAAAAAACTTAAATTTAATCATTACCATTTTTTTTCTTTACAGTTTATCAAAGCTAAATTTGTTTATGGTATTTTCACGTATATTCCCTGCATACGCACATAACCCGCCCACTCATATACCTTGCAGAATTTTTAGATACTATAAAAAAATTGCATATAACCCGCCCGCCCTTATACCCGGAACTATCTAATTTTATATTCGTGTTTTGCAAGTAATTGTGCCATTGATGCATTATTCGGGTTTGTAAAATCTGGTATAACACACTGGGAATGTGTGAAAATACAGTAGATTAATTATATTGTGTAATATAAAGGATCCTAACTACCAGTTTTCATTATAATTAATCTTAATTAATTAAATCTTATTGTAAATTTTCTACATGATTGTTTTTACAAATACTAGTACTGTAATTATTAATTAAAAAATGTTAGAGAAGTTTGTAAACAAAATTTATCAAACTTTGAAAAGGAAAAAAGGACAAATAATAATTATTTTGGAGGATTGTTAATTTTTAAAATAAAAAACTAACAAAATTTCTTCCCAAAATTTTCTCTAGTAAAAGAGAATGTCATTAACAAAATTCAAGTTATTTTTGTTAATTCTAAATGTTGATGCAATGCCTAGACAACTGGAGAAGCCCAACTTACTATAAAACAGAACATTGTTGCTGTTCAAGTTGGGTGTAGCAACTGTCAAATAGAAACAAATATTTTAACACATTTGTTGTGTCAACTTGATTTATTTAGTTATAATGACCATGTTGAAATGTCTGCCTTGCAAAGTTAGCCACTTTAAAATCAAATGATTCATTCATTGTTTCAACTAATTAGACCAGTCACAGTAAATTTGGACACTTTGGATTTTTTTTTTTATAGTGAAAATGATGTTCTCATTTTAATAATTCAATTAAAACTTGTAATTCACAAAACCTATTAGATTTTAACAAAATAAAACAATTACTACAGTGGTGTCAATGTAAAATTTTGCTCAAGGTAACATAATGTCAATTTTTAAAAGTACCTGAAAATTTAAAACTAACTTAATTTTTAAAAAAAAAATCCAGCTTTAAATAACATTCATATAACCAAGAATTGTATAAATTATACAAGGATACAAGTTGGGTAATTAATTTCAAAAGTTTATGCTCCCAGCCAGGGATGACTAAAATTCTAAATTTCATTATATATATATTAGGGCTGTTATCGATTAAATTAAATTTAATCGTTAACTTCTGAAAAATTACAGATTAATTAATCGATAATTTGTTAAAGCTAGAATTAAAGATGTATGACGTCATTATACTGAAAATTTCAAGGGAAGTAATAAAAACAGGTTATTTTTATTAAGTTATTTTTAAAACATAGTTAACAATGAAAATAAGTTATATAACGTATTAATGTTTAGGCACTTGAATGAAAATTTCTAACTAATTTTAAAATATAAAATATTACAGCCATATAGAAATTGTTTGATGATTAATAAAAAGATAAAAATCACCTTTTTATCCCAAGGGGTTAAAAAGTTATGATTTTTTTCTAAGACCTTATAATCACTTTTTTCACTATGTTGTTTACCTTCACATTTTGTGTCATTTTATGGCATTTTTTAAAATGCCTATAACATATGTATTTCATTTAATTTAAAAGATATAATAATGTTAGGAAAAAATTTTAAAATATAAGAAGTTCAATATAATGTATATGAATTTAAATTTTGTCATTGTTAAAAAGTTAAAAACAATGTAGTTTTCTATATCATTGACCTTATCTAACAGGCTATTTTAAAGTATACACTTTCCAACTTTCTTTAACAGAGAAGTTTGTACGTACGCAAAAAAAAACAAAAAAAACCTATTAATAATTATTAATTAAAAAATCGAAAAAATTGTTAAAAATATTTCTTTCATTTTAATAACTATTTTATCGATTAAAATAATTTAATCGATAAAATAATTTACAGATTAATCGAGAAATTAATAGTTAATTTCCGCAGCCCTAATATATATATATATATATTTCTGGTTTGCTAACCACTACAGAGGTAATAATTCATTGTTTTTGGTCTGGTTTACAGATCACTAAAATGCTACAATGTAACGGGTTTATAATAAAGAAACTAATTCCTAGCTTCTAGTCAAAAGTAGGAAGATTGTATAAAATTGAATCACTAAAAAACTAGTGATGTGGAATGTCAAATCGCAGTACTCACTGTTTCGGCCTCTTGAGGCATCATCTCCTGTAGCATGTCCAAAAGAACCAACTGGCACAGTACCATCAGAAATATCAGGGTTTTCCCGACGACGAGATAAAACATCCTTTTTGTTCTCAGTGACTGATACAGTTTGTTTCGAGTCCCCGCCAAGGAAAATTGCAGCTGATCGGTTGATTTTTGTGTAAGTAGTCAGCACTTCTTCCAACTCACCTTCACTTTAACACAAGAAGGAAAAATTTTTTCAAAATAATTTTAATGAATATTGCTTGATTGTTTCTCATTAATTTCAGTCATTGCACATGATGACAATACTGGTTGGTCAAAAATGGCTCATTTTAAAGTCAGAAATTGAATCACGCAAGAATTTAGAAAATGATTCAAGCAAGAATTTAGGAACATGAAAGAATAGAGGATTTGGAGCAGAATAGTCCAACTCTAATCCGTTGATCTCTTATTAAAGAATAGATAAAATTTAATTATCAGTCATCTCATTCATAAGCTCCTTAAGACCCATGGTTGTCACTTAAAATTTATAATTAAAAGTAACTTTTTGTTTAAAATTGATTCATAAATTAATCTATCCTGTAGGATTGTACCTTTTCCAAACTGAAATATACCGTGAAACAAATTCTAACTAAGATAATTGTGTGGACACTAAAAAATGTGACAGAATGAGCATACCTGGCAGTGTAGACAAACTGGTCAAATTTGGTCTCATCGAGGCCATCACAACTATCCGCTCTCCTTGACTTCTTGTTTTCTATTCTATTCCTGACCCTCACAGCTTTCAAATGGTCCGTTTCCTGTTGATATGTTTTAAAGTAACTGAAGAAATTTAGTCTGGAGCATAAACATGTCTTCATGTAAACGGACAGAACAGGCATCGGGAAAATAAACAGATAGAACAGGCACTGGGAAATAAACAGATAGAACAGGCACTGGGAAATAAACAGAACAGGCACTAGGAAAATAAACAGAGCATGCACTGGGAAAATAAACAGATAGAACAGGCACTAGGAAAATAAACAGAACAGGCACTGGGAAAACAAACCGATAGAACAGGCATTGGGAAAATAAACAGATAGAACAGGCACTGGGAAAATAAACAGATAGAACAGGCACTGTGAAATAAACAGATAGAACAGGCACTGGAAAATAAACAGAACAGGCACTGGGAAAATAAACAGATAGAACAGGCACTAGGAAAATAAACAGAACATGCACTGGGAAAATAAACAGATAGAACAGGCACTGGGAAAATAAACAGAACAGGCACTGGGAAAACAAACAGATAGAACAGGCACTGGGAAAATAAACAGATAGAACAGGCACTGGGAAAATAAACAGAACAGGCACTTGGAAATAAACAGATAAAACAGGCACTGGGAAAATAAACAGATAGAACATGCACTGGGAAATAAACAGATAGAACAGGCACTAGGAAAATAAACAGATAGAACAGGCACTGGGAAAATAAACAGATAGAACATGCACTGGGAAATAAACAGATAGAACAGGCACACAGAAAATAAACAGATAGAACAGGCACTGGGAAAATAAACAGATAGAACAGGCACTGGGAAAATAAACAGATAGAACAGGCACTGGGAAAATAAACAGATAGAACAGGCACTGGAAAAATAAACAGATAGAACAGGCACTGGGAAAATAAACAGAACAGGCACTTGGAAATAAACAGATAGAACAGGCACTGGGAAAATAAACAGATAGAACATGCACTGGGAAATAAACAGATAGAACAGGCACTAGGAAAATAAACAGAACAGGCACTGTGAAATAAACAGATAGAACAGGCACTAGGAAAATAAACAGAACAGGCACTGGGAAATAAACAGATAGAACAGGCACTGGGAAAATAAACAGATAGAACAGGCACTGGGAAATAAACAGATAGAACAGGCACTGGGAAATAAACAGAACAGTCACTGGGAAAATAAACAGATAGAACAGGCACTAGGAAAATAAACAGAACATGCACTGGGAAAATAAACAGATAGAACAGGCACTGGGAAAATAAACAGAACAGGCACTTGGAAATAAACAGATAGAACAGGCACTGGGAAAATAAACTGATAGAACATGCACTGGGAAATAAACAGATAGAACAGGCACTAGGAAAATAAACAGAACAGGCACTGGGAAATAAACAGATAGAACAGGCACTAGGAAAATAAACAGAACAAGCACTGGGAAAATAAACAGATAGAACAGGCACTGGGAAAATAAACAGAACAGGCACTGGGAAATAAACAGAACAGGTCCTGGAAAATAAACAGATAGAACATACACACAGAAAATAAACAGATAGAACATACACACAGAAAATAAACAGATAGAACATACACACAGAAAATAAACAGATTTGGGATGAAACCCCTACCCCACTACTCCCCCTCCCTGGGATGCTAATCAAAGTAGAGATCAAATGAAAATTCTTTAGTCAGTTGTACCTAAAGTTCTAAAATACTCACTTTGTTATATATGTGCACAAAATCACCTAACTGCTTTGCAAGGATTCTCCTTCTGTCACTAAGAGGTAATTTCTTGCTAGGCACTACTACTCGAAATGTTTGAGGTATATTTACTGCTGCTCGTTTGAGAAATCGTAAGACAAGATCCTGGAAAGAAATGTTTGAGGTATATTTACTGCTGCTCGTTTGAGAAATCGTAAGACAAGATCCCGGAAAGAAATGTTTGAGGTATATTTACTGCTGCTCATTTGAGAAATCGTAAGACAAGATCCTGGAAAGAAATGTTTCAAGGTTACTGAAAACTGATAGCAGACCTGATTTTCTGTTTAATTAAAGAAATTATTGTTAAATAAGTTAAATAAAAAAATCTATTTATTGGCCTCCATGAGTTTAACTGAAATAAAACTTATTAGAAGTTGTACACTTCATAGTCAAGTCATCATTAATTAAATCTAAGTATTACACTCAACCCCAAGGGAAAGGAATGCCAGTTTTTACCATTTGTTCATTGAGAGCTTCTATATCCTCTTGTTTCAAAACAATCCCGCAGTCTGATAGCAACCTCTGCTGGACACGAATCAGGTACATGGCAAAAGCTGTTCTAGCTTGCACCTTACTGGAATGAAAAGTTTTGCACAACTTCTAAATGCTCCATAACTTTTTTACAATAAATCCTCACATTAAACTAAAACTTGCTATACAAACAATGTATTTTATTTTTGTGGCAGACAAAATAATCAATTACAATATAGTCCAAAATATAAAAAAAACACTCATATTTAAAGACATGTACCTCAAAGGATGACCATTCTCTAAAAGACCAACAACATCATATTTAGGCACAGGACTTGAACTGACCGGAGGAGAGTCATGGACAGGCTCACCAGATGATTTGTCTTTAGCAGACTCCGCATGGCCCTCCTCCCCAACCTTCTCTTCTTCTTTTTCACTGTTGGAGTATTTGCCAACAGGTTCTTTGATGTCATTCTTTTCACTAGATGCTGTCATGAAAGTTTAATGATGGCATTAACTCTTAATACACAAACATCTTTTGGGGGTAAACAGTGTAAAATCTTAATTATAGTCTAGATTTTATTCTCTCAGCTAATGTTCTAATTTGCCATCCAATACCTTTAGCTTCTGATTTCTGTTCCACTTCCTTCTGCTCTTTGAAGCGCTCACTGCCCCCCTCTTCATCAGACCCATGTTCACCATGTTCCTCAGTTTCATGCAAACCTTGGACCAGCTTTCGTTTATTTCCTAGATGTGTAGCAAACATTTAAACTCTATGATGGACATCAAAATTTAATCAAATAATTAACAAATGCAAGCTTATTAGTAAACAGAGAAATGTGATCATAGATAAATTGAAAATCTTGAAAAAAAATTTAACTGTGAAAGTAAAATAAAAAATATTTGTAAACATATTTAGAACAGTTTTAAATTCTTACTTGATTTTGGAGGCTTTTTCTTGAAACGTTTACTCTTAGATTTGAGTTGTCCTAAACGACTTTCATACTGCTTGGCTCTAAGGAGGGCTTGGGTGTATGATTCTAAAAACTTCTAGGGAAAGACCAACCAATTAGTAGCCTAAACTAAACGTACATTACTAGCCTATGTTAAAGTAACAATTGGTAGCTCTTTCAAGTGACATTGAATTTACATTCATTAAACCATTCAAATTAGATTTAGTAGCCCAAATAAATAAAAATAACTAAATAAATACAAAATTAATGCTATTTCACACCCTGCTACAGGTAGTTACAATTTAATTTCCTGTTCTTAAAGGCAGTTCTAAAAATAAAAATAGTCTCAAACCTCTTGTTCAGCTTTTCCTGCACCTTGAACCTGAAAACTCCTGGAATATGAAGGCACATCAGAGATGTAATACACACAACTGCACAATTCAAACTATACTTCACATGTAAAACATGTTTAAATGAAATCAAGGTTAATTTTAAAAATTTACTCTTACACTATTGGTTTTTATGCTAGATCTTATGTTTCATGCACTTTAAAAATGCTTAAGCTATGAAAAAATTGGGGTTCAGTAAGATAAAAGCAACAACAGATTCTGAAAAAAAAACCTGTAATGTAGCTATGATATGTTTGTTTTACATTGAATACATTGCCTATTAAATATGTGTTACTATTTTTATGTGAAGCGCTGTGGGCCAAGCTACTTGCTAGGGTACAAAGCTATATGAATTATCAAATTATTATTATATTTAATAAAATTATCATTTTTACAAAAAGGTTAATTTTGAAATATTTCACCCCTCTAAATGATTACAATATAAACTCTTTCTTACATTTAATTTAGAAATTTCTATATTATTTATGAAATATATTTTAAAACAAAATTAGTGATACATTTTTCAGAAATGCTTATTTAAAAATCAAGTAAAATGATAATTTTTATTGTTGTTGATTTCTGATAAGATCAAGGGGCATTTATCGGAGTAAATATCTAATTTCTTAAAAATAATGAAATTCTATGGTGTAATCCAGGGGTCGGCAAACTATGGCACGCATGCCACACTTTGAAATTTCAAATATGGTCAAATAAGAATATTGACCTCCACTTGTATAAAATGATATTTGATGTTGGCACTCCCAAACATTTGAAACCTTAAGCTGACACACAGCAAAAGGTTGCCGAGCCTGCTGTAAACTAATTTTAACTCATTATATATTATTACAAATTTTCTGTTAAATTTTAAAATAGAATACGAATTGAAACAATTTATTAATTTAAATTGAAATAATTGTATTTTGTTGGTAGAAAATTTTTATTTTCAAGACTGTTCATTAAACTTATTTACAAATGTATAATCAAATAAAACATTAAATTTATGGCAACATTAATTTTAGGTTAACATTAATAATAGAACATGTTTTTACAAGAGAAGACAAAAAATATCAACAGCTTTTATGAATTCAAATAAAGGAGAGACATTCAAGACAATATTACATAGTATATTTACAAGCTAAAGTATAAGAGATGCATTGAAAGGAATGTACAGTGTCTTCATTGTAACCCAGTTATGACAAATGGCTTTTAAAACTTTTTCTTTTAATTCTACAAAACCAGCTTCTCTGCAGGAATGAGACAAAAATAGTTTAATTTCCAAAGTATGAAATCACAACTTGACTAAATATTTTGAAGTTATTTGAGGCTAAAATTACACATAAACTGAAATCCAATTTTATGAGTCTTAAACATGACATGTTGGTGTGTGATGTCTAAACAAAAGATTTCAAAAGTGTTTTTTTCTATAACATTAAAAATTGGTTTACAATAAGATTTCTGGGCAATGAACAAGAATTTCTTTGAAAAGATTAACTTACTTTGATCTAGATGGTGTGATAGGAATGCTACCTGCTTTGCTACCTGCTTTGTGCCTGAAGAGGGAAGCATGTAACAAAATTTGCATTAACTCTTTCCTATCCAACATTTTTAAGAAGGTTGTCATGATCATTTAGGTAATAAATTTCCTCCCATTACACATCAATAATTTACTTTTGTGAAGACACTAATGCAGTCTGGAGAGAATCTAAAGTCCTGAACTTTGTGAAATATTTTTAACTAAAGATGATCAATGTGCATTTAAAAAAAAAATTCAGCTGCAAGTAGACATTTCTTTTGACCTCGGTGATGATGATCTTGAAAAACAAAATAAATTTTAAAAGACACATGGAGACAAAGTCAATGAGAATTTTATTTTAACTAAAAGCAAATTCTAACCTGTCTCCATAGAGTCTTTGGTGCAGCATTAAATTATGAGAAGTAGGAAACTGTAAAAATGATCTGTTGAGGATAAAAAGTACATTTAAAAAACAGAAAACTTGGGATCAGGGTCTGGAGGGAAAAAGAAGATGTCTCATTTCTATAAATTTAGATGGAACTCTTCATGGAATATTCCCAGTAAACTCATAAAACATCAAGTATGTCAAATTTATTGGTTTATTTCTGACAACATCATAGTACATTGTAAATATACTAAAATTATATTTTGTATGACTCTAAAAATTTAAACTCTCCCACCTGATTCTTAGTAACTCACCCATAAGTTTCCCAGCTGTCTGTGGTGGGGAAAATTCGGATCCATCCCCCCTTCCTTGCCTCCTCCTCTCTTACTCGCCTAACAATTTTTATCTCATCACTGCTAAGTCCAGCCATTCCAACTTGATTCATGCGATCCTTGGAGTTAGAACTAGTGGCTGATACTGGACGCTGTGACTAAAAGAGGCAAAACTTTAATTTTCAATAAATTTAATTCAATAAATGCAAGATACATATCTTGTTAGTAAATTGTTATATAAACAACATTCACTATTTAACTCTTCATATGAGTAAAACTTAAAATAATTTTTTAATTATCTAATGAGTATATTTATATTTCTTTGTTAGTATATATTTAAATTAAAGCTTTGACAGTTAGCAATGTTACTTGTTATGCGTTAGCATATTGTACAGAAATTATTACATTAAAAATATATAAATAATTTAGACAAATTGAATAGCAGTTAAAAAAGCAAGGAAGAACACAGAAATTGAGATGATTTGATTATATGTGTTATTTACTAAAAAAAGTTTTATATTTTGAAATTCAGAATGGAAAGTATTCTTCGAGCAGTATACATTTTAACAATATTTTTAAAAGGAAAATTAACAAATTTAATTTATGCCAATAATGAAATAATTTTTAAATAATTTTTTCTCATGCTGATCATTAATTATGAAATTTTTAAAAATGTGTACCATCCTAATTCTTGGAGACCTTCTGACAGGCAAGCAGACACGATGAACCTAAAAAATTAATAAAAACAAAAAAACCCACACAAATAACAAGATAGTTTTAACAAGAAATGCAGTCTCGCTGCCAAACAGAAAATGCAACGAACATACAGCACAGTTCCGGTTTAATTTATTGCTAGGCTAGAAATGTCTCTTAAATGTTTGGAAAGAAAATAACCCAATCTATAGATTTAAATGTGTTAACATATGGCGTTTACAAAGTTTGCAGTCTCAATTGTGCAGATAATATATAACAAATTTGTAGACCTTTCAAAAATCAGCCATAAGCTAGAACTGCCTGTAATGAATGATTACACAGATTTGGAGTAAAAATGTACACTGCCCAACACAACAAATAACTCAATGTGAACAATCAATAAAGAAATTGTCAAATATAACAATTAAAACTAAGATAATCTACCCTTCTCAAAAGCCAGGCATCAGCTTCCTTCATATTTTGTCTGGCTGCTTCTATTTGATTAAGCATCTCTGCTAAAGCTTCATCAATATCACCCTAATCATGTGATTAGTATTAAAAAAAAACGCATTATGACTTAGTAAATTTTTTAAATCGAACCATTGTTCACAAAAAGTTTAAGGTAAAATATTTCAAGGAGAAAATTATTTATATTTTTAAAAAAGTACAAAAAAGAAAGGCTGCGATATTTTAAATTTTAAAAAAATCAAAAGTGATCTCATGATGAGAAAACAAAATTAATCATGTCTTAATTTTTATAAAAGTTCTCTCCCCTAGAAATATTATTTTAAAAAGATGAGAATCCAGAATCCCACTCTTTATCCCTACCCTCTAAACAAATAGTATTTCTAAAAATTGTAAGCATAATATAGAATAAAAAAGTGACTCTCAACTAAAATGATCATTACATTGGAGATTCATCTTGCCTTTTTAAAATTTTAAATCAAATATACTTTTTTTTTGTTTTTAAGGCCTAGTTGTTGGGATAAATAAAAAAAAGAACATATATTGTTAGAATTTACCACACAAAAGCAACAAGAAGATGTAGGAGACTAATTATTAGCTATAATTAAATGTATGACTACTCAAGGAGACTAGATGATGAAAGTAACACATGGATTAGAAACTGATAAATGTATTACATTTTTAAAGAATCTAAGCAAAAGAATTTTAAAAGACAAAATAAATGGAACATTTTGTATGTTTAAAAAATATATTTTATGCAGCTTTGTGAATGAAAAACATTTATTATTATCAGCCTATAATCGTTCCAATATTCAGGCTTCCTGCATAAAATTTACAATCAAATTCCAGGAATTTTTCAACAAGAAAATTGAAAATGCCAGAACATTTTGATAATCAAAAGGGAGTCACTCAAAACCATTTTATATATCTGTTTTAAATTCGAGGAAATTTCCAGGACATTCCAGTAAAGTGTAGGAATCCTGATATTTCATGGTGGGAAAATACAACAAATATTTGTTTTTTAATAATTTAATAGTTAATAGTTAGTGGATCACTCAAAAGCTGTCCATTAAGCTGGGAAACCAATTCAATACACTCAGAGGAAATCATCAGTGCTCCACTTACCACTTTTGTTGATGAGGGTCTAGCTGGGGCTGACTGGAAATTAGGGATTTTATTTCAACAAAAACAAAGTCAAAGACAATCATAAAAGATGTTTCCCATTAATATTATAGTAAATATTAATGTGAAAAAACTGCCACAGGAATTTTTAAAGAAAGAAACAACCTTTAAACATTTAAAGAAAACAACATTGTGCTATTCAAATGATGCTTTAGCATTTTTTACAAATTAATGCTGTGATATAAGCAAGTAAAAAAAATAATTTAAAAATTAGGTTTGTAAATATATGCGAAGTTGTTATAAATATAGTTAAATCTGTCAGTATCAGTTATAATGAATCTCATTCTTTAAAAAATAAAAACTATTTGAGTTATTGATTATATGAAATTTAGTTTAAATTTTATATATTTATTAAATATATGAAACACGATTTAATTGTCTCTTAAAAGTGATTGTGATATGATCTCACAACCTTTAAAGCTTTACTTTATTGCATACTCCATAGTCTATGTATTTTATTTAAATAATAAATTTCCATCTAAATTATTTCACAGATTTATGTGATGCATGTTAATTATTGAAAAAAATAATCTGTTGTAGCGAAAATATTATTTACAATTATGAAGGCAAGTTTCCAATTTTTCTAATCATTTGAAATAAATTTAAGTCATAGAAAGTAATTATCTTAGAAATTTTCAAATAAATTATGAAGGACATAACAAGAAATAAAATATATACAATAAGCTAAGAAAATAAAACTTGCAATAGTCTAAATTTAATAAGATACTGAAAATTATTTTACCTTTAATCTGCTTTTTAGTTTGGCTGCTATTTCAGTGGACTGTTTATTTTGTTGCTGACGAGTGCGCATCATAGGATCATGGCAAATGATACCTGTAGATGTAAAGTTATCATGAAACACTTCTGACACAATTGATGAACATTTAATATAGGATCATGGCATGAATAATGGTAAATATAACATTTAACAACCGTCTCTTTAATAAACTACTCATTAAGAAACTAATCAGGTTAAGGGTCACAAATCAAGAAAAAAAGGACCCAAAATAACAAACTTAGTTGCCAGCACCAGTTTGGTTACATAAAGTGACCAAAACCATGTGTTAAATCAAAGCGGTGAGAGGATTTTTGGCACTAATATTTGTAATGGCCCTGAGAAATAATTTGCTAAATTCAATACCCCATTAACACATAGGCTACCAAGATGGCTTTCACTTCAATCAGAAAAAGTGAAAATAAAACTTTTGCAGCTAATGTCTGTTTGCAGTTACAGTGATCTAGCAATATGTAGTTGCTTGATCTGGAATGGCAATTAAGAAATAAATGTAGTATAGTGCCCTGGCCCAGTTATTGCATCTCTTTCTCCTGGTATGACTATAGTAATATCAATTGATTGACGAACAATGTTTTGTTTTTATATCAGAACTAACCTTTACAATGGACAGAAGAAAAGCTGATTAAGAAAGCTGTTGGGAAACTAACGTTGGAGGTGATCCCATGTAAGACTAAACATTAAAGTAAGTAAAATTTCCTGAATTCAGATCGGAAGCTACAGAAGATAGAAGAATCAAAGAGGTATCACAGCAGACATATATCATGGCAGAAGAAATCATAAAATCAGGTCAGTCATTTACGGAAGGAAAGTTTCTGAATGATGAAAGTTTTTGATGTCTTGTTTTCAGAAAAAAAAAAAAAAGAAAAGATTTTTGCAAATGAAAGTCTATGCAGAATGACAGTTGTTCAGGTTTGTCAGATGGCACTAATGTGAATACAAAGCTAATAAAAAAAGGCAAGACTTTGACACTACACATCTTGCTATCTTTATCAGTAGAGTGGACTACACAGTTTGATTCTACAGAAGAAATAAAGGAGATGAAATCCATCCATGAGACAATAACAGGGAAAGGCATTTTTTAACAAGTATCTCAAAGTTTAAAACCAAGATGAACCTAACTTGGGACAAATTTATTATACTTAAAACAGATGCACAGCATGTTTCAAATAAATTGGGCTAGTTGGAAGGAAGTGGTTAATGGTATAGGAGTTATGCACTGGTGAATATATACCACTTTAATACACACCAAGTATCACTGAGTGGTAAAGTCCTGAACATGGTGGATGTAATGAAAACTGTAATATAAAACAGCTAATTTATTGCAATCAATTGCAGTCTTTTTGGCAGGAAATAGACTAAAAATTTTTAATACAGAAGTACAGTGGCTAACTCCAGCAAAAGTTCTCAGCTAATTTTTTTCCTGATTCGATAACTTAATCACTTCATATAGTTGATGCATTCAAGTAAAGTTGAACTTATAGAAGACACAAGTGCACCCATACAAATTTTCTTGTCGCCAAGCAACTATGAATCAAGTCAATGCTATAGCCTTTCCCAATGCACAATAACTGAAAACTGAGATTATTTCATGTAAAAAATGCATGGCATTTTGGTGAATTTAAAGTGTATATAAGTAATTTTTAGCCATTTCTTAACTTTGAGCATGTTTCATAACAGCTATCTGTGTGAGCAGCTGTCTTCTGTGATGAAGATTAACAAAACATCACATTTGAAATCCTTCATGAGAATCTTACTGACACAGAACGTTACTTCCAACAATAACAAACTTGTAGCAAAGAAAAGAAAAGATTCCCAAAGTCATCTCCGACAAAGTGACATGAGAAGAATGGTTATGCCAATGGTAATTTTTAATGAATACAAACTTTTGGCTGTTTTATAATTTTATAAATTAATATTTAAAAAAAAAAAAGGCTTATTTTTCAATCTATAATGAAAAGATTTAAAGTACAAATAAAAAATAACCTGCAAGGCTAAATAGGTCACACAGCATGTTTGTTTTTATTTTCAGGTCAAGAGGGCTGTCACTGGAAGAAAGGAAAAAGTTTATTTAACCTAGTACTTTTTTAAAATCTCAAGCCATAAAAAACAAATGTAAAAATTATTAAAATTGTGAAATAATTATCTTCTAAAAAATCGAGTGCCATTTAAGATAATTGTTTTACACAAAGGAATATATAATGATTTTATCTTTTTAAAAATTTAACACTCTTTTTTTTATCTAGACTAAACACGGGCAAAGGTTATGAGTGCCAGAGAAACTAACCAGGCAAGTGATGGAGAAAGATTGACCTCCAGGACCCACGGCTTCAGGTTCTCATCCAGAAGAATATCAAAACCATACAACTCTGATGGGAGCAATTTAGAATGGCCCAAGTTAACATTGTTAAGGAGTGGTCTGTATTCATGTTGTTAATTTGAAGATACACTAAAACTTTGACATTCTATGCCAATCAGATAGGTATATGATAAGAGAATGATTTTACCCCTTTGTTGTAATCCTGTGATTTTTTATCTTTAAAATATATTTAATAATAATAATAATAAATTGATACTTTATACAGCGCTGGGCTCACAGCGCATAGAGAAAATAACAAACATATATTAATTAAATAAACATTCATATCATACTAACCATAAAAATGACAATACGTTACACATATGCTATGATAATCATCAGAAAAGAATTGTTGTTTCATTAATTTTGAAAATAAATTTTGAAAAGATGCCTCTTAAGTGCAGTCTTGAAAGACTTAGTAATTGAAATACCAGGGATGTGTAATGGAAGAGAATTCTATTGTTTGGCTGGACAAAAAGAGAATGACTTTTCGCCAAATGTTTTAGTTCGTGTCTTAGGAACACAGACAATGCGTGTGTCTGCAGAAGAGCGTAGCTGACGACTTGGTGAGTAGACTGACAAAAGTTCAGTAAGATAGGAAGGGCATGAGTCAGAAAAGAAGTTGTGACACAGGAAGGCCAGTTTGTGATCCATTTGAGCTTGTATGGGAAGCCAATGAAGTGAGTAAAGTAGCGGAGTAACATGATCATGTCTTTTTGCCTTTAGAACTAATCTGGCAGCTAAATTTTGAACTCTCTGTAGTTTTTCAATGCATTGTTTTGGTGCACCTGACAGAAGAGAATTGCAGTAATCAATACGAACTAGAACAAGAGCACAGACTAGAGATTTAAAGATTTAAAAACAAAACAAACAAAAAATAAAATTATTTTGATAATCAGATAAGTATCTAATAAAATCTGACAAATGACTTTATAATTTTGACTGTATCCACTACATAGATGAAAAGAGAAACTCAATGAAATAATACCAAAACAATTTCCCCGAAAAGACTGAAACATCTTGCAGGCGGTGGCAACAGATGATTCCACGGAGAGTATGGTTTTGATAACGACATCTTCAATTCGCATCATAAGAGCTATCAAAAGAAAAAAATATATATTTAACACTTTTATGGAAAGCTTTTGTCAATTTTATGACAAGAAATTTTTATAATTTTGAAAAAATATTTCAATTTGTAATATTAGCCAATACCTGCTGTATCCTTGCCCTCAGACCGCAAATATCGTAGCATAGCACCCATAGACCACTTATTGCCATAATCTTCAACATCTGGATCATCATTCCTAAAAAAAATAAATAATTGCAGTCTTTTCAATATCTATTTTGTAAATTCACCTAGACACATTATTTTCACTTTATCATCTAAATTACTGGAAATTAGAGATTCTAAATTATTTTACCGAATAGCTTTTGTTATTCTTACTTAACATAATCTTGGCTCCTCTTATTAACGCTGTAGTTTGTTAAGTGCATGCATTGATTCCGCAGGTGTTTGACATTTTTCTCATATTTTACTGTGGCAAATCTGGTCAGGCCTTCCTCATACAGGTAAATCACTAGTGGGTCATACGATGTCACTGTCACATAAAGTCTTACGTCAAATTTAAATCCTGAGGAAGGAGAAATTAAAATTGTTCTTAGCTGAGAAATAAGAGTGAACGCAACATGTAAGAATACATGATTTATTATATGTAGCCATGTGGTGGCTTGGCAAAACTGTTTTAAGTTTATTCCTTTTAAAATTGCACTTAAAAATGAACAAGGAATAAAACAATTGAGGGCAATACATTTTATTAGTGATGGCAGAAAAATGTATACAACTAGAGCTGTAGTGTCTTTTTTTAACTTCAGTTTTAAATTGGAATTTCCTACACTTTTTTCTGGTCCTCTGCATTTTTATGACCCCATTCATAGTCTAATTTTAAATATTTTTGTTTCTTTGTTTATAAGAAATGAAGAGCGCATTTGCTGAAATGCAAATACATTTAATTATAAGTATAAAGGACAGTTAAATAAAACTACATTATTTTAATTGTTCCATTTAAAATAAGTATTGCAATACTCCTGGGGTTATAAAGCTGTTTAAGTTATTTAAAAAAAATTATGGGATAACATTTACATAAGAGCCAAACATTTACCAACCATCAATAACTAGTGGTGATGATATATATTTGCTGACTATCACATTTTCATCTAATGGCACTTGATCGGGCTGAAAAAAGTAAAAAGATTTTTTAAATAAATTTTCTGCAAAAAAAAATTATTTAAAATTTAAGAAACTAGTAAGACACACAAACACAAAATATTTTATATAAACTTTGAGACACTATACTAAACAGTTGGTCCTTACATGATTTATAAGAAACACCCCCCTCCCACGAGAGGATGCAACTGGCTTCACTATATAAGGTCCTTTGTCCTTCAAAAAACTTGCTGAAATAAAGAAAAAAACATTGTTGCCAAATAGTTTGATAAGAATTGATTAAACAAACAAAGTTTCTTTTTGAAAAGATAAGTTTTAAGTATAGATAACTGGGTCCCTGAACCTAAAAATAAGATATTTCAAAATTAGGGAGATATTTAAACTATTTCTAATGTTAATGACTAAAGCACAATCAGAAAAGGAAGTGTTTTTCTTTGTACTTAAATACCAATAGCAGGTCCTACGGCAGAGAGCTATTGGCAGCAAGTAATCAGATTAGTGTTTTTTTACATTTCTTTTTTTCAATTTGTCTTTTCAAAATTTGTTTCAATGATTTATACTATAATTTTTAATAATGAGGTTAGTTTTAATGTTTAAGAGTATGCTAAAGTAGAAAATAGCCCACCAAACATACTCCACATAGGGAGTTTCAATGTTTATACAAGTTACTACTGGTGTCTGGTGCTTTACCTATTACTATAAATTAGGGCTGCGGAAATTATGGATTAATCTTTAAGTTTATTATCTATTAAAATTGTTTTAATTTATAAAATAGCGATAATGATTAAAAAATTTTTTTGTTTTTTAAATCGATTTATTAATCAATAATTGAATATTAATAATAGTTTTTTTTTTTTCAAGTACAAACTTCTCCATTTAAAAGAAAAATATTTGTAAAGTGTAACCTTTAAAATAAGCAGTATTTATAAGAAAAATGATATGAAACAAATTACACATTGTTTTTACTTAATTATCAATAACAAAATTTTAATTCATTGACATTATATTGAACTACTTATATTTAAATATATCTCCTATCAATATATTTTTTTTATTACATGCATTATGTTATGGGCATTTTTAAAAATGCCCTAAAAGAGCACAAAATGTGAAGGAAAACAACATAGTGAAAAAAGTGATTATGATGTTTTAGAACAAAATTTATAACTTTTGAATCACTTGGGCGGGATAAAAAGTTGATCTTTATGTTTTTGTTAATCATCAAACAATTTCTATACAGCTGTAATACTTTTATATTTTAAAAATTTATTTGAATTAATGATGTCATACATCTTTATTTCTAGCTTCAATGAAAATTATCAATTAATTAATTTGTAATTTTTCAAAAGTTAACAATTAAATTTAAATTAATCGATAACAGCAACGCTATAAATATTACTATTATACCATAATGGAAAAAAAAAAAAAAGGGGGGGGGGCTAGGTTTTTGTGACAAGGGTGAGAGAGGGGTACAAATTGGTCAAAATAATGTGACACCATTTATGGACAGCCCCTTTAGAATAATACTATATTTTATGACAAATGACTAAACTAAACCAAAACCTGGAACTAAAACTAATGAAATCAATTTAACATTATTATTATTGCAAATAAATTAGAGCTGACAAGACAAATCACAACTATTTTTTTTTACAAATAATAACAATAAAAAATTTAAAATAGAAAAGCTTAAATAATCAATTAACAACTAAGTAAAATAAATTAGATTGTGATAAAAACTCAACCAATGACCAAAGCCAACAGTGAACAATTACAAAAATACTATTACGAGTTTTTAGTCCGTAATATTTCACATCAAACTAAGAATACTAAGAATATCACCTAATAGTAGTTTAATTAACAGTTAATTATAGCAGAGCACAAATAGCCAGTAGCTCCGGCTGTGGCTATCGGTACTCAATAGCTCTCTACAAACTATTGAACAAAATGGGGGTGAGACTGCAACCTTTACGTCTTTTCCATTTACAAACTATTGGTAGCCAACTACCAATAGCCGCAGCCTTTAGAAAATTCAAACAACCCCCTTTATACTTACAACAAAAGTCTTGATAATCTCCTGGTAAAACATAGCTTGGGGGAATAAAGTCAAAGTGCTTGTAGCCCTAGAACATAAGTAGCAATAACAAGTTTCAGGATTTCATAGTAAACATCTCCTTGAAATTCCTAATTCAACTTAAATTACCATGGTCACTTTTCAATAAATTTGCCACTGTCAAATAATTAAGGATAAATCCTTCTTTCAACATAAATATAGAACCAATATTATTAAAAATGGAGAATTTTACTCATTTTTAAGTATAAATGAATCTGTACCTTGATTTGCTGCATCCTTTGGATATTTTTGAATAGTCTATCTTTTCTTGTTAGTTCATAGGATCTGAAGGAAATTAATAATTAAAACCAAGATGAACCTAACTTGGGGGGCAAATTTATTATAGTGTGTTATTATTATTTTCAGGAGATTATTTAAACAGGGGATGTTGTAAGTTTAAAAAAAAATAATTGAAAACCAGGATATAACAAAGAAAGTAGCCTTGTTAAGTGGATGAGATATAACTGGGGTGGGAATAAAAAGCAAGTCCACAGCTAATGGTTGTTAAAGGGGTGGGCCAGAGAAAAAAAAATTCAAGTCATGTGGTGTCAAGCTCATCAACAGCCAAGAGAACTTGCAAAGTGGTCTACATACCCACAAATAATCTTTAAAATATTTAATGCTCATGAATTATTGGAAGTGTTGGACTAATAAGATACTATAAAAAAAAAAAAAAGACAGAAACACAACTGTTAAATGAAATTAAAGTCATAGTAAATACAGAGAGGTATGCTGTTATGCAAACTTATTTAAAGAAGTATTATTTCAATTAATAAATTTTGACCTTTAATTCCTTTTAAAAAAAAATAAAAATTGCTTCTCACACCTGGGAAAATGGTTGATTTTCTGAAACTCTGACATAGTTCTTAAAGTAAATGGCTTGAGGTGCGAATTGCTCCATACTAAGTTGTAGTCTATGCTGTTTGGATGGACCTGCAAAAATAAATTTGTATCAACTCTGTAATGATGGTAAGATTGTAATTTAGTTTTATCTCAAACTTTCTCAAATGTGGATTAAAGAACATGAAATGTAAATAATGATAATACATACCTCATGAAATCCATGCGATAGTAAAATGTTTCGAACAATCTTGCAGTCAGTTGAGGCAAATTTGAAAGCGAGGTGGTAACGCTCTGGGGAGAAAGCTAACAATTTTTCACTCATGTCTGTAAAAACAGGCAAATGGATATTGTAACTTTTTAACCCTCCCTCCTATGCTAACTTGGAGCAAAAAAATTTATTTATATATATTTTCATATATACATATGTATATTTTAGAATAAGAGAGCTTTTATATAAAGCAATGTAATAGGATTTTATATAAAGTGCATTTTAGAGCTTGATACTTAAGTTATGGTTTTAAGTTTGCTACTATGGCAAAAATTGAAATAAACTCACCACCAACAGTTTTGAAATCTGTTCTTTTATTAAGAATAGTCTCAGCATTAAACAAGATAATAGGAACTCTTTTACCATAGCCAGTCCACTGGACGTTGAGAGCCTTTCCCCTAAAATTATATTATTTAATACACAATCATAAATTTATTTTCAAATTGAACAAAAGAAAAAGGTTTTAAAAAAAACATTGAGAATGTTTAAAACTCCTGCTAGTGAAATCCAGCTCCAAGTCTTTAATTGTAAAACTTAAAATTTACTGGGATTAAAAGCGTAGGATTCATAGAGACTTGAATTTTTAAAAAAACAATTGCCCAAACAGTTACAAAATTTTTAATTTTCCATAAGCAGCAAATGAAAAAAACAAACACAAAAAATTAATTATTGTAAATCATAGCATAAACTAATGAAATAAGAGGATCTAAATTACTAACTTTGGTTCCAGATGGTCATCTCCATCATCACTTTCATAATCAGAATCATGCTCACTACGTTCCTCATTTTCACTCTGCTCTGATGGTGTCAGTGATCCATTACCATCTGAATCGGCGCCACGAGTGTCTACTGATGCCATTTGATGATTTCGATCATTGAAACGTGGCTTAGCAAAGGAAAAAAATTATTTTACATTTAAAAATGTGTGACACAAGAAATAAGTGAGTTTACAAGGGAAAAATTAAGTAGAAAAAAATTAAACATTTATGGTTAATGCATTGAGATTAACTATTAAAATAAGATTATATGCCCAAAAAATAAATGGTTAAGAGCTGGAATAAATTCATGTATAAAAATGAAAACAGCTAAACAGTGATAATGTAAGTTCTAAAAAGTATACATTGAATTCTACTTAATGACTATGAAAATAATTTGCATAACTAAAATACAAAGCCTTCATAAAATGTGAGTGTCAGTACACTAGGACAGGTACTAACGACCATATATACTCGTTCTACAGCTGACCTTTTTTGGACAAAATCTAGGGGAGAATGCTGGGGGGTCAGCTTACAAGCCGGTCGTAGGTGATTTGTGCATGTACATTGAATATCGATGTTGTTATGGTAGATCATCAAGGTCCTTTTCTACATTCTACAAGATTTGACTGCTTTACCAGAAGCTATAAAATATTAGTTAACATCTGCACTTACCTGATTAGTCTAAATCATTTTATTTATTTTTGTGAATGTTTTAATAAATTTGTTTTCCAATTTTGTTTTCAACAACAAATTTTAATTAATGCGCTTTGGCACTGTTTACCAAAGAAAAGAATATTTAAAATACAGGTAACTCTTGCCTAACAAAGAGAGCAAAGACAAAGACAAGTAGCACAAAGTTAACAATTATAATGACCGATTTAGCTTTTAGTTTTAAAAAAGTGTATATCGTTTTGTTTACGCTGTCCTATTATTTTTGGGGGGTCGGCTTACAAGCGGGTTACACGCTTTAAATACTTTTCTCTTCCAAAAGAGGGTGAGGGTCGGCTTATGAACAAACGGGTATATAGGGTAGTCATGTAAGTTGTTTTTTGCGTGTGATTTGTTTGTGTGTGACAATATGTGATTTTAGGATAATTCCGATACTTTAATTAGGTCTAGTGTTTAATGCCATTGTATAAAAAAGGTGCTGAGTAAGCAAGCACTCAAAATTCAAAGTTATTAGCTTAACACTAGTCCCTTATTTAAGATTATATTAGCACTCAGTCACTTTTGGGTTCTGAGTAAGTTTAATTTCTTTTTTTTTTATTATGAAAATTAAATAAAGCTTTACGTCTTTATTACATATGTAAAATTTAGGTTTCTTAAATTCTACTTATGATTTAAGCTATCCATGAAAATATTGCATACATTTTGTGCCTAAACAACTTTTGGTTTCGCTCTTATTTTGTTTCTGCTGCTTTTTTTTATCAGTTTACTTATAGGATTAATTAATTTCATTGCAAATTACAATTTAAATACTTTTTAGATTTAGACTCCTTGAGGGATGCTCTGGTTTTTAATTTTAGCAAAAAGAGGTTGCATTGGAACACAGTGGTTGAGTGGCAGCACACTCGACTGGCATACCAATGGTCACGAGTTCAAATCCATGTCAAGGCAAGGATTTGTTCCTAGGGCCTAAGGCATCCCTGAGTCACCTAGCTACGAATGGGTACCTAACAATAGTTAGGCGGCTGGGTAATGCGTGGAACCCTCATAGCTGTGGCCTGTGACCACTGTATCACTTGCCAACAGATCATCCGTCATGGTCTGTGGATGCAATTATCTTCTGCATTGAAGGAGCATCTGTATATCTAAGATAAGATAAGATTTTACTCTTTCAACTGCACTTTGACTATTTAGTAACTTATATAAATCTTAAGTATTGTTTTACCATACACACCTAATTGAAAATTAAGAATGTTATTAAGTCTCTATCAGGAAATAATTATCTTTACCTGATTCATTTGCTTATAAGGTAGGGCTCTGATCGCCATCAGTTTTACTGATTGTTTCTCAAGAACATGAGTTACCACGATTCTCACAACTTCTTGTAGAAAGTTTCCCCCAAATGTGTCATGTGGTCAGTTCTATCCCTATTCTATGCCCACAACGGTAGATGTCTATGACACCTGTTTGCTGCTAAATTTTCACTATAATATCTAAAACTAGGAAAAATCTTACAATACTAGAAGAGTTTAGTTAAACAATTTTTAAAAAAATTTCTTTAGCTGCATGTAAATTTTCATTTTGCATCAATCGTTTCTGTTTCCCCCATGCATATAAATATATATATATATGTAATGTATGTATACATATATGTATGCATGCATATTTTGCCCTACAATAAATAACAGTGCAGTGAAGTATAATATTTAGTCATTCATTTTCACCTCAGGTTAGAAAGATAGGTTCACCCAGAAGAGTCATCTTGACACCATGATGTGTCACAATGGCCCTGGGCAATCAATTTATTTGAGAATGCAATAATCTTTATCTTGAAAAAGTATGTTTTAAAAGATTAGATAGGCTATAGCACCCTCTGTGAAAACCAAATTTGAACATGGTGCCCAAAAATAAAAATTAACATCTGGGTCATTGGTCAAGAGGAACAAAATAAACTTGTTGCCCAAACTGCATCTTTTTTTCTCCAACTTTGTGATGAATTTTCTGCAATACTTAAATATATGCAAACCACAAAACTCCCTCTCACACACACACACTTCTCCGAAATGTCATGTTAATGATTACTTCTAAGGGATGAGGTGGAATGATATGGTAAAATGTGTCATCTAGCATTATACTTTGTGAAAACAAAAAGCAACAATATGAAGATTACAGTATCATGAGTATCCCTCGCTATTAGACTGGTTATTGTCTTTATATTATGCACTCTTGAGGTAAAAGTAATACAGTACGATTCAGTAATGATAAACAATTAAAAAGCATTATTTATGCATGGCCACAAAAACTATGCGCTGTACACTGTACATACATATTGATATTAGTATTGTTCATACAGTGTATGCATTTTCATTTATAATTAATAAAAAAAACAATTTGTACTGTATTGCAATAATAATTGGAAAAAAAAATTTGAATGATAATAAAATGATGCGATAAGGTTAAGAGCAAAACCCGCAAATATGCCATGCAGCAAACAGGGTATACGGTACTTCAAGCAAATTTACTTGATCAACCAGGAAAACCATTGCCAATACTCTACTCTATTAACATTTAAATTTAAACCTCTTGACTCTTACTATTGTGAAAATGCAAGACTAGGCCTATTAGGTTAGACAGTAGACACTTTGACTTAGACAGACATAAACTATTTAATTTAATAAAAATCCTTGTATATTAATAATTAATATTGTCAATATGGCATGGATATGGTCTCATATTATTTTCGATTTAATATTGAATTTTCTGCTGTCAATTACTGTTTATTAAATGATTATCTAAATTTTACTTATAAGTGTTAGACTTCAGTTTAGTATTACAGTATTAGGTCATTTAAATACAAAAAATGTGAAGAAATACTTTAAATAAATAATAAATAAATAAAATAATAATGAATTATAGAAAATTAATTATTTAAAAGTCAAGCGTTATCTTCACCAAAAATAATCTAATTTAAAAGGGGTTCGATAAAAGCGGGTATATTTTAGCTAAAATAGATAATTTGTTTTTAACACAAAGTGTAATTTACCATGTGTGTAAATAATGTTTACATTGTTGTTATGCAAGGATGAAGGAATTCGTCCGCCATCGTGTACGGGCAAGCTCATTGGCCAATCATATCCAAGTGTAACTTGGCATGGAAGGGAGACTATTCTTAAATAAATTTAAACAAAATTCATTACTAGAGTTGTATTTTTGCTAAAACCTGCTAATATTTGTTAATGCTACATACTTTAAAAATAAAAAAAAATTCATTAGCTTCAGGTTATCAAAGATACAAATTAAATAAAATTGCAGACGGATGGAAAAGGGGTGGGGGGGTCTACGACGGACTAAGGCGAAATATTTACAAATTAACAAATATCTTATTCGGTGCTTTTTATTTCTTTGTAAAAATTGTACCGGCACGCATGAAAAATGTTACCGGAACTCTGTCCGGAACGCAACGTGAAAAAAGCATTCCATGTAGTAATAAAAATAAATATGTGGAAAAAAGGTGTCTGAACGTCGTCTCGGTGCGACTCCCAGGGCGAAAAAAAACCTGGTCATATCTATACAGATGCTCCATCTATACAGCACATTATTGCGTTCACAGACCATGCCAGTGTCACGAAATTAAGTCTCCCCCGGAAACTTTGTTTTAAAATGAACTCTCCGGTGTAAAAAATAAACCCTCCCATTATTAGTTACCAGAAAGGTAGTGAGTATAGCCTCGTCAGGACGACCCAATATGCGGCTGCATACGCGCTCGTTCACTTACGGTTATTGCTATTCTTGGTAACATTTTTTTTTATAAGGTTAAAAATTTCATCGGTGAATGTATCGCTGTGTGGTCATATTGATAGTAAGATAGTACGCTACATCGCAGGTCCGGGGTTCGATTTCTTATTGATGCCTGTTTTTTTTTTTTCAAACAATACTACATGAATTGATAATGAATCAGATTTTTTTTTTTTAAATGGTTTGTTTTGATGTTAGGTTAAGGGATAGACTTTAGGGTTACGTTAAGTGATAGTGATAGTTATTAGGGTTTGGGTTAGGTTTAGTGATAGTTTTTAGGGTTTGGGTTAGGTTTAGTGATAGCTTTTAGGGTTGGGTTAGGTTTAGTGATAGTTTTTAGGGTTTTGGGTTAGGTTTAGTGATAGATTTTAGAGATTGTTTGAATGCACATATAGAATCGGAGGTTCAATGAAAGGCGCAGTGAATACTTGTAACTCTTCAATTTTATAAACATCATTTTATAAACAATGTTACTAAGAATAGCAATAACCGGAAGTGGACGAGCGCGTATGCAGCCGCAAATTGGGTCGTCCTGACGAGGCGATACTCACTACCTATTAGAAATTATAAATAATTGCTTTATTAAACTTTATGACATACACTAAATTTTGTATTGGTTCTACTACTTCTACATGCATTTGTGTATGATTATTGGAATTCAACAATTATAGGCTTAGTCAGGGGCGTAACAATGCAAAGGCTAAAGGGGTGGATGTCCGAAAAGACACATTTTTAGAGTTGGCTAAATCAACTAAATGCCCAGAGTTATTTAAAAGAATAACAGACCAATGAACTGAAATACAGAGGTGATCAAGTAATTTTAAAAAACGTGACACCGATATTTTGGAACAAGAATTCACTTTAACCGTTTGTGAGTAGAACAAGTGTTAAGGACTTTTAAAGGAAATTAGCGATTTCTATGTGTTCATTAAAAATCATTAAAACAATTCCAAAAAACTATTATCTTACGGTCAGAATACATAGCACAGGCCAAAACTTAGATAAACAATCAGTTTCTTAGCCAGCAAGGGTTGGTGACCTCTACTACGTTCAATCATCATATACCCCAGATCGAAGTACTGTGAAGATCTGGGTTGAGGTTGGGCGTTTAGTTAGCTTAAGATTCGAGCTTAGGTGTGCCACTGAATGAGTTAGGCAGAATGTCAATGACCTTACGGAATGTTAAAATCCACAAGACTAGGTGTCTAAGTAGCTAGATTGCTTCAAGTCGGTCACGTATTGGCCATTTAAGTTGTCTATTGAGTCATGGTTTGTTGAGGTATGAGGAAGTCCATTTAGGACACCTTCACGTTCTAAGCAACGGTGGTCGAACTGCGGCTCTCGAGCCGCATGGAGCTCTTTTGTGTAAGCTTTGCAGCTTTCTTGCAATTTATGATATCACGTTATAAAATGACTAGGGCTGCTGAAATTATTGATTAATTTCTCGATTAATCGATAAATTATTTTATCGATTAAAATTAAAGTTAAAGAAATGTTTTAAACAATTTTTTTATAAATAATTAATAATAGGTTTTATTTTAATTTTTTTTTATGTACAAACTTCTCCGTTAAAGAAAGTCGGAAAGTGTAAACTTTAAAATAACCTGTTTTATAAAGACAATGACAATGATATAAAAAAAATAATTATTTTTAATTATTTAACAATAGCAATATTTAAATTCATATACATTATATTGAACTACTTATATTTAAATATATCTCTGAATAATATTATAATATCTTTTAAATTTATTTAAATACCTAAGTTATTGGCATTTTAAAAAATGCCATAAAATGGCACAAAATGTGAAGAAAAAAAAACATAGTGAAAAAAGTGATTATGAGGTCTTAGAAAAAAAATCATAACTTTTGAACCACTTTGGATAAAAAGGTGATTTTTATCTTTTTGTTAATCATCAAACAATTTCTATATGGCTGTATTACTTTTATATTTTAAAATTAATTAGAAATTTTTATTTAAGTGCCTAAACTTTAATACGTTATTTAACTTATTTTCATTGTTAACTATGTTTTAAAAATAACTTAATAAAAATATAAATTGCCTGTTTTTATTACTTTCCTTGAAATTTTCAGTTTAATGACGTTATACATCTTTATTTCTAGCTTTAACAAAATTATCGATTAATTAATCGGTAATTTTTCAAAAGTTAATGATTAAATTTAATTTAATCGATAACAGCCCTAAAAATGACACATACAATGAAAAAAATCTGATGGCAACTTCATCAAAGAGTGCATGAAATGAAAGAAGCAGCAAATGACTCGTGTCCTAAACAAAAACCTTTGCGGAAAATTCAGTTGTGGGGAGAGCAGTGGGAATTGGACAGCCTTATTAACACGTATTATGTTCTCTAATGCTTGATGATCGTACTGATCTTACGTGTGCATCACAATTTCTCATGGTGTCATATTTGGGACTTTCAAATAAAATCAGATTTGGTATCCGAAAAGAATGGAGTAGATCAGGAATTAGTTCAATTATAAACTGCTTTCATGAGATTTATTTCATTTAAGACATCTAACACCAGCCAGCATTCAATCGAGAAGAATTTCAATTTTCTGTCTTTTCTGCTGTGAACTTAACTGAACTAGGTGATATGCACTCAATCAATGTCTTTTTTTAAATTTATTTATTTTACTGAAAGAAATTGATTCTGAATTCAATGACTTTCCTTATCACAGAGTATTGAGGTGACTCAGCTGAGGTAAAGTCCTGTTTTTGAAAGCTCCGTATGTTTTTATTGGAGAAAAAGATAGCTGTCACTGTCAGATCCCACTTAGATGTTAAAGTTGTTTTTGGTCAATGACGTATCCCCTTAGCTGTTGAAGTTGTTGTTTTTGATCAATGGCGTATCCCACTTTAATGAAATTAAATCTTCATTGAGTGGATAACATTGTCTTTGATCAGAATCAACAAAGTATTTGGAAGAAAGCTTTCATTGTTTAAAGAACACCTGAAAGAGGTAACTGTTTAAAATAGTGTGACTACCCCTTTTTTCACCATATTTTCCTCAAACTATTTATGACTTGAAGTTGAAGAGACATTAGCAAGTTAAAGAGCTTTTCCAATCTAGACAGGACTTGGAGTGTGTTTCTGTTTCAGAATCCGTTTAATATGAATTCAATCATGTGTCAAATGAATTACAGTTGGAGGTCGTGATAAGAGTAAGAGCTTTCCGTTTGGCTTCAGTGACAGGTTTCATCTCGTCCCAATGTGCATCAAACTAGTCCGTATTTTTGTGAGATATTTTACCAGTGGCATGTTTAATGCTGATGAATAGATCGTGTCTCTGAGATGCGTCCAATTGGAGTCAATTGTGTCATGTGATGACATCATTGAGAGACCTTCATGTACTTTGTCAGTGACCAGCTGCGTTTTTAAGGGTCTTTCATGTAGAAGGTGTTGATACGTGGATATTCCTTTTTCTTGGTGTGGTACGAGTTTTTCCTCATTATTCGTACCTTGCTGGCCACAAGGGAGTGATCCGTGTCCAAGTCAGCACCGTGGTAGGATGCTAGCTAGTTGTGCACGCCTGGTGATGAGGTTCAGCTTGTGCCATTTGTGCAATCGAGGGTGTCTCCAAGATACTTGATGTATATCCTTGCACTTAAAGATAGTGTTTGCCACACTCAAGCCTCGTGAGCAGCACAGTTCCAGATGCCTCTGTCCATTCTCATTAGCCTTTCCCCTTCCAAAAAAAAAGAACAAGGCATGTGTGCCACTCTAGCATCGAAATCTCCTAGGAGATATATTGCCTAGTCTTTGTGGATGTTGACAATTACCTGGTCTAAAGATCCATACACTTTGTCCTTCATGGGGTTGAGCAGAGAGTTGTGGTGTACAGCATATGCACTAAGAATGATTACTGGACCCGCAGCTGTCCCGAGTCTTACTTAGACTTAGAGTGACGATCCTCTCCATGCCTTATGACGGGGATTCGATATATGGTATTTGATGTTCTTATAACTGCTAAACCTACACGAAGCTGTCTTGGTTCGCCTGTAGGTCTGCATTGCCAGAAGAAAGTGTACTTTGTTTCTTTTAGTTTTAGTGTGCCAATCTGGGAGCCTAGTTTCTTGAAGGCATGCGATGTGAATCTTCAGTCAGCTGAGCTCTCTATCAATTATTCCCGTTTTACATTTGTCATTTATTGACAGCTTTGTCAATTAAACTGTAACTGTAATGGGTTTACTTTAAGTGTAAAAAATGATAAAGGGAAAAAAAAAATATTTGCTATGTTTTGTTAATGCCCCCGCTCATTTCATTTTTATTTTGTATGATACAAAATAAATAAAATAGTACAAACCATTATTGTTAGTTGAGATATATTTAAGACACATGAATGTTAAGCATTCTTTTGTTTGAAATTTAAAGCCTTCATTATTAAGTATTTCATTATCAACAATCATCTATATCAGGAGTCTCCAAACTACAGCCCACAGGCCAGATGCGGCTCGCGAGGCCCTCTCATCCAGCTCCTGGAGACCTTTTTTAAAAAACTTTTTTTACCTGTAGTTTACCACAAAAACTTAGTACTTCGGGGTTAGTAGTCAGCCCCCAAACTGCTGTTTGGCAGTTAATGCAGCCATGCACCCCTCCAGCCGAAATGTTTGGAAACCCCTGATCTATATAATATTACTTGCAAAAAATTTAAATACTTGATTTAAATCAGTCATATAACACTATAACACATATCATAAAACAAAAATATGTAAGTAACACTGTATTGTATTTACTTATTTACATATATAGCGAAGTGGTGGTGAATAATACAGCACATACTAACAAAATAGCTAATTAAACAATAAATAAATGCATCTCCTGAGGACTTTAGTTTGTAAGATTTTATTTGACTATTTTCTGTTATAAGGTACACATGCTTAGTGATGTTTACATATGACCAATTTAATTAACTTTAACATGAAAAACAGTGTTAAGTTTTATTACTGCCTATGCCCTACAACTGTCTCTAAGTCTAAGCACCCTGGATGTTGCTCTCCAAATGTCTTTTTTCTTATACTTATATTATAATAAAAATTAACTTATATATCTGGCTCAAACTCTGTGGGTGAAAATCTATATTGCATCCCTGTCGCCAGACATTAAGATGTGAAGTCTTTCCTTCCATTCCCAGGTCCCCATATGTGTGTACCACATTTCAGTCCGACCACAATGTTCTACACTGACATACATTATTTATATTTTATTCACTATTATCAACTTTGATTGAAACATTCTGACAGAAAACATACACGTCATACCAGATTGAAGGAAATTATTTACAAATTACTAATTAATAATTACAAAATCTCTTTGTTTGTCAGTGACTATAAGCATTTTTTATCACAAATAATTGCATTCAGAATAAATTAAATAAAAAAACAAAACAATTAATAGTAATAGGTACATTTGTAATTAATGACATTAATATTTTATTGGATGTATATTAGAATCAAATGGATCTTTATAAAAAATAAATTATAAATGAAAAGGTACGAGTTTGATCTTTTGTGGATTATGAGGATCTATAACTATAATTTGAAAACGCAAAAGAAACTCAATTATCTGAGGCGAATACCTCTCATTTATGTCAATGTAGGGCTGTGCTGGAAAGTTCACAGATTGTTCAATCAAATTTCCAAGAATTGTTTTCAAAGGTAAAAAATTATGTGGGTCCAAATCCCTGCTGTCATTTATGGCAGTTCTTGAAAGATTTTCATCAATGGTATGAAGTTGTATAGAAGTGTCAAGCAGTTGCTTCAGCTTAGTTTTAAATTTTTTGTCCATCTGGATGACTGTTTTTAACTTTGAATCCATTTCCCTCAAAATTTGTTCAGAAGTCGTTGCCCTTGTAACAGTGCTATCTTCTAGTGCAAGACTTGTTAATTTTTTCTGAAAAATTAAATTTTAAAAAATAATATAATTGTATATGTAATACATGATAATGGTAGGAATGGTAGGGACCATAACATAATATAGATGATTGGAACTGTATATGCCACTAAAATTAACTTAGTACTTTTTTGTTGTCGTTGTAAAATTGATGCTTTGACTGTAAATAGTGATTTTATGTTTGTGTCATATGGCTGACTGAAGCTGATCTGCATACTAATTTCCTTTTTAATAGCTATGTTTTATAATACACATAGGAAGCTTACTTTTGTTTAATTCATTACTGAATTACTGATAAATTTTTTTATGTGATTTTTTAAAAACAAATTTTTGATGCTATGAAATATTAGTTATATTTATATTACTCAATATTATATAAAATTTAAAATAAAAAAGAATTAAAAGAATTTTTAAAACTAAAATAAATATTAAATTGATAAATTGCAAACTTATATAGCGCTTTGCTCCGCATTGCGCTGGGTTCCATGCCTCACAAAGAAAACTAGAAAAAAAATTATTAGATACAAAACATTTGTAACTTAAGAAAACAATCTCCACGGAGGAAAAGCAGAGAATAATATTATTAAGTTAAAGAAACACAATGATAAGTTTTTTTATGATACCTTTAAGGCAATGTTCATCCTCTGCAATCTTTCTTTGATTTCTGTTTCCTTCTTCAATGCTGCTTTGACTTCATCATCTTTAGCTTGCAAAAAGGTTAGGGTTTCACCGATTAGCTCTTGGCTTTTCATTAGATTCTGTTTAAGAAGACATAGCTGTACTTCTTTACTCTCTGGAAGTATTCTATGCTCTTGTTCTTGAATAACTTCACATTCTGCTCTTAATCTGGAAATATAAATTTTAAATGAGCTATTATTTACTTTGTTATTTGAAGCTATGTTCCAGCTTGAAGCTAAATGACAGATTCAATTTAATTTACAATAATATTAATAACAGTTAAGTCAGGACTTTGACTTTTATTAGTCTTATTTAACCATAAGCAAACAATTTCAGTCATGAAAAATGACATTAACATTACTATAAAAACATTAAAATTAATATAGCCAGTAACAGGTAATTGCCAAGTGTTAGTAATTAAAAGGGACTTCCTTCTGTGTCCATCCACAGCCAGAACTTTCAGAATGGACTGTGTAGAGAAATGCATCCCCTTTAGCCTTTAGAGATACATATTTTGAAGTTAGTTACCTACCCTTAAAAGTGTAAAATGTATATGCAATTTGCCATGCAGTGACTCCATGCAGTATGTGTAAGTGATCAATAATCAACATAATATATTTGAAGAAATTCCAATATAAACAGTGCTGTCCATGGGATGATACTATGACAGTTGAAAATACATATTTTTAGTATTCTGATTTTAAGTAACTTTTATAGTGATATGTAACTGTAGCTGTTATCCATCTAATGAGTATTTAGTAGGGCTGCGGAAATTAATGATTAATTTCTCGATTAATCGTAAAATTTTTAACCATTAAATATTTTCAACGATTAATCGACCATTATTTACAAATTACAGGACGTCAACAAGCATAAATTAAAAAAAAAAAAAAAGCAGCCGATACATAATTAATTTTCAGACAATTAAAATAACATTTTGGTTTTAATCTATTGACTGACAGGAATTGTCAAAATGTTGATAAAGTTTACATAACATGGTTTTAACACTTTCTTTACTTATCAAACCAAATGAAAACCGTATTAAGCTAATGGCATTAAAATGATTAACGGAGTCTGACTCACATTTTGTTTATCTTGCACCCTGCCATAATTTTTACCTACAATTTCATGATATTTTTCTAAATTAAAAACTTTTGTTTCATTCATTTATCTATTCATTACTTGATGTATATTATTATTTTATTTGTTTGTAGACTTGTCTTAGGGGCCGTACTTAAATGAGGGGGGGAGGGGGGTCACAAATTTGTGACAATGTGTGACAAGGGGGATGTTTAAAAAATAAAAAATGTGACGTCACATAAAAATTGCAGAACTTAAGTCCAATTTAAACTAGGGGTGTGGAAATTAAAGATTAATTTCTCGATTAATTGATTAACATTTTTTCAATCATTAAATTATTTTAGGGCAAGCGTTATTTGCATGGTTTTGACGTCATAACCGTGCCGATAATTTTGAAAATTATCGCACGGTTCGACCGTGCTGATAATTATTCGCACTTTTTTGAAATGCTAATCTACACTTACTAACTACAAAGTGTAATAATTAAGATAATGTAAAGTATTAGTATAGTTGATGTTTAAGTTTTAGGATACTGTCTACTGTTAATTGATTTAATTATTGTTTAATCGAGTCAAATAAATATTAAACCTAATAGCCTGCGCAAATAAAACAAATATAAATAACGACAATATTTAGTTACTGACTCACTGACAGACAGTGTCACTGTGACTCAATGACCAATGGCTACAAATTATGAAGATGACAATGATTATGAGATTTTGAACAAAAAATATTAAACATTATCATATTTTGCACGGTAAACTAATTTTGCTGTCACTGATATTGATAGTAATAGTATTTGAGCAAGAATCTGAGTCTGAGCGGACCTGCATACCGCCGTTCGCTAATTAATTATTTATAATTAATCATTTTATTAATTAAAGTGAAAGACTTTATGATGGTAAAGCATCATTTGAAAAAAATTAAAAAGTGAGAGTACGTACTCTGTTCTGTACTGTAAGTGTAAGTAAGACTGAACTGAGTATGAGTATAAGCATAACAGTGAATAGTAACTTCAGTTCAGTAGTAACACTTTAACAGTGACTCACTCATGGGATATAAAAAAATTGTCCCTGGAAAAAAAAAGCCTGTTTGAGTGTTTGCAAGCATCGTCACTGTGGTTGTAAAACAAAAACCAACACACAAAAAACAACAACAACAGAAAAGAAGAAAAAACAAAAGACTGTGTCAGGATTCGATCCGCTAACCAATAATAACACTCACTAACTCTAGCTAACTATCCATTAGTCTAGAGAAACTTGAAAATTTATGCGATTATTCAAAGTTATATCCAATTATCATTTATTAGACATCAATCATTAAATTGTAACTAGTATTAGTACTATAAACATATAAATATTAGTACTATTAACATATAACTGCACAATTTAGCCTAAATCGAGTGAAATAGGCTATTATTTTGTTATCAGCCGCTGGGAGTACGCATGCGCGACGACCAGACCAGACCCGACCCGTGCGAACAATATTATAAATTATATGCACGGGAAAACCGTGCGAATAATCACTTCGTTATTTTAATCTATAAAAAAGCGATTAAAATAAAATAAAACATTTTGAACACTGCTGTCGATTTATTAATTTATAATTAATTATTAATAATTAATAATAGTTTGCTTTTTTAACGTAAAAACTTCTTCATTTAAAAAAAAGATTACTAAAATGTAAACTTTAAAAAAAGCTCTTTCTATAAGGAATTGATATAAAAATATTAAACATTGTATTTACCTAATTAGCTATAACAAAATAACAATTCATTGACATTATTAGATTGAATTACTTATATTTAAATTTAAAAAAATGTTAATTGCTTGTTTTTGTTACTTCTCTTGAAATTTTTAGTTTAATGACGTCACACATCTTATTTTAAGCTTCATCAAAATTATCGATTAATTATTCGATAATTTTTCAAAAGTTAACGATTAAATTTAAATTAATCAATGACGGCCCTAATTTAAACACATGATTGGTCAAAATTTCTTTAATCACATTTTACTTGGCTTCATGCGTTTTACAACAGTAAGAGTTTTAGAGTTTAGCCTCACACTAATAACATACTTATATGACAAAAAAGTGATCTGAAAAATGCTCGATTTCAAAAAGAAAACACAGCTTTCTGTTGGGGGGGGGATGACAAAGCTTTGTGATATCATATTTGAGAAGGGTCTAAGTTTTTGTGACACAGGGGTTTAAAATCAACAAAAATCATTTTTGGACAGTCCCTTGAGTGAAAATATTTCATATGGCATCTTACTGCCTAGCCTTACACTGCAACAAAATGGCAGGTAGGGTAATTATATAAATAAATAAAATGAATGAATCATGTTCAGACTTTGTAATGTATTGCTGAGAGCTACAAAAATGCTTTAGAAATTAAACAAACTAAAACATTTGCATAGTAATAGCTAAAATAGAGGCAAGTACCCGGCTTCGAACGGGTTTTAAATGAGGTTTTCTGTAGAAGTGTACTATACTGTTTATTTGCATGAAGTAAAAGAGTATATTTATCTTAAAGCAGGTCAAATACAATTGCCTATCAGAAAAGCATAGTGTCTGCAATTCTATACCAGCAATCCCAAGACTCTGGCACACCAGTTAAGACTGCACTCATATCTATATACAGTTGAAACCGCTTAAGTCGACGGCGTTGGGGTATGAAAAATGGCATCGACATAACCGATGATCGAGTTAAAGCGAAAACCAATATGGCGGCAAAATATTAACATGCGCTTGAAATTTCTTTATGTACGTGTTGTGCGTTAATTAGTGATGGGACGATTAATCAGAATCGTATCGGAATATCAGGACCCCATTTCTTCACTCTTTCTTAAGGTTGTTAAGACTGTTCGTTTTTAAAGACCGTTTAAGTTTAAATATAACGCCGTTTTGCGGTGATTCCCAGATTGAGCGATACTG
>MUZC01004579.1:224027-235890 GCA_002072015.1 Radix auricularia | reverse complement strand
TTTTTTTTTCTAATATGAAATATAAAAAATTGAAAATCTATAATTCTTTTATTTTCCGTGTAGGTAGACAAAGAAAAATAATTATATAAATTTTAAAAATTTCCACGCATAGGCTGCCGGGGGCACAAAACCTCCCCCCCCCTAAAATGGGCGATATGAAACTGAATCAACGCAAATTCTCCAAGTTTTCGTGTAGGTAGAAGCTTGAAACGTTGGGAAGTTGTTGAGTACCCCCTCCCATTCCTTCCCGCGATGGTAAGATTATATCACCTCTCACTAGGGTGACGATTGTCGAAATACAGGTTTTTTCCAAATATGAGGTTTATAAAAAAAGACGCGTCTTTAAGTCTCCAAGTTCTTGTGTACGTAGGAGCCTGAATGGTTAAAGTTAATCTATTTAGTATATCCATCTTCATTCAGATCAAACTCAAATGGTGTTTTTAATTGGTGTTACGCGGGTTCGCAACGCTAGCTGAAACCCTAATTTCCGCAGCAAAGCGCGGGTAAATTGCTAGTATATATAGAGAGAGAGAAATATGTCGTTATGTTTTGTAAATCTTCTATCGTTGACTGTCATCATATTTCAGGTCCAGGCATGATGAAGTACACGGCCACTGTAGCCCATTCCACAACGGTATTAAACTGGGGATATTTGACTTACAAAGACGCCTATGAGTCTGCTGGTCAAAAGGAATATTATCTGGACTCGCTGAAATGGTCACTGGATTATCTCATCAAATGCCACACACAGACAGAAGAGTTGTACATTCAGGTAACCTAAGGGGCCGTCCATAAAGTACGTCACGCTATTTTTGAACATTTCAACTCCCCCTCTCCCTGTCACAAATCTTGGACCCCCCCCCTCTAAAGTACGTCACACTTTCGTGCAAAAATTTTTTTTTTTAAACAAAATAATTAAAATTTAACATAAAACACCGTGACATCACATATGCCCGGACACCCCCTTCCCCATGTCACAAACTGTCACTCTTTCTTACACCCCCTCCTCACTCTGGAGCGTGACGTACTTTATGGACGCCCCCAGAGATATTATTTTAAGATGGATTTTCTTGCTGTCCTTCTGCTTAATTAGTAGAGAAAACCAGCTTTTCAAATAGTTACATGTGGCTGAATGAAATTATAGAAACCAGCTTTTCAAATAGTTATAGACAACTAAAACAAGAGAAATAACATCTTTAAATAGTTACAAATGACTGAAATCAGAGTATCCAGTTCTTCCAATTGTTGAAGATGGCTGAAGGGAGAGATGCAAGTTCTTCATTTGTTTTATAGATTGCTAAAATTATAGAAAAATTAAAATTTAAGAAATCTGTTTTTTTTAAAATTGTTTATATAGACTATCTGAAATTAGAGAAACAAGCTTAAAAATGGTTTACCGGTGGCCGGTGGCTGATTTTGTGGCGTCTGTAAAGACTTTCTTTCTACTGACGCCTCCCCTTCAACACTTAGGAGATTGTTTTGTACGAATAATTTGTTTTACCCCATGTGGTTAGATGAGGGAAGTGGTGTGTAGGGGAGATTATCCACATTTCAGTTGTTAAAATTAAACTTCCGCTTATAAACTGAAGGGATAAGCATTCAGTATTTTAAAAAAGTAAATAATTTACTTTTTGGGCAATATTTATCTTAAGATTGCAAATGTTTTAGAATAAGTCAGTGCCAAGAAAAAAATTGCTTTCGTGTTTAATAAATCCGTGGAAAATCATGCATATAATAGTTGCGCAAAATTATCAGTCTGTGATTCCAAAACGATCTCAAAACAAATCAAAGAAGAAAGAAAGGAAAAGAAAAAAAAAACTTTTCATCGTGCAATAGTGGTGCGAAAGCGTGCAAGGTGATTGTGCGGTTGACGTCATGGATACATGTGTAGAAGGAGGGAGAGTTTTGTGTGTTCGTTGTTGTGGAACGGAAAACCGCAATTAAAATTGTTGTTTATTACGCAAAATTATCTGTCTGTTTATCTGTTCGTTGTTGTGGAAAGGAAAAACGCCATCATTTTCAATTATTTAGTAACAAAAAAATTAATTACAGTGAAAATTTGTAGCTAGTAGCTATATATATTTGTCTTTATTTTGTCAGCTATTGATTGTTTTTAGGTTTAGGGGCCGTCCATAAAGTAGGTCAACCTCCAGAAGGGGGTAGGGGGTGTTAAAAAGTGTGACAGTTTGTGACAAGAAGAGGGGGTCCGGTCATGTATGACGTCATGGTGTTTTATATGAAATTTTATTATTTTGCTAATTAAAAAAAAAATTCGAAAGTGTGACGTACTTTGGGGGGGGGGGGGNGTCCAAGATCTGTGACAGGGGGAAAGAGGGGGGGGGTAAAAATGGTGAAAATAGCGTGACAAAACTATTTGGATGTCCCTTTAAGACGTGTAAATATTGGATGTGGTGGGGAGAACTTGAAACGTTTTCTTAGTATCTTAAAAGTAATTTAGCTCAATGCGCCAAGCGGTGATCGTTTTAATCTGTTGAAGGTCGGCAATTTGACGGCGGACAAAGAGCATTGGGCTGCCCCGGAACTAACCAATCAGTCAAGGCCAACTTACAAGGTCAATGCAACGTTTCCGGGCAGCGATGTTTCCATGGAGACGGCTGCAGCTTTCGCATCGGGTTATCTTGCTTTCAAAGATAGCAGTAAGTTTTTGTATGATTACATGAATGAGAGCAAGTTATTCACATTCCAACCCAATCGGCTGTTAATTGTTCATTCTGAAATTATTGACAATAATGTGAGTATCTTGATTTTATTCACATTATTCTCCAACATTAATAGGCTGATTTTTTTTTCTTTATGCCTTTGCGTTTTTGGTTTCTAAAAAAAAATGTTTGCATGTGTAAACATAACGATTGATCTTCAGAATGAAGAAAGTGTCATGAGTTGTGCGATCTCCTTCTTGGTAGATAAATCGACTTTAATTTATCTTATATAACTGAACGTAACTTCAGTCCACTCATCCGCAGATGTTACGTACGGCGCCATTCTATTGGACCGTGCTGAGAAATTGTGGAACTTTGCAATGGCCCATCAAGGTAGTTACAGTGACTTCCAACCCACCCTAGAAGATTATTACAGGTAACTGAACAGTGAGAAGACTGTATTCTATTCTTACATTTAGAATGGCGCCAAAAGCCCTGAACCTAACGTTCTCATGAGTCTTCACTGGAAATCCTCCTTTCAACTTTTCCGCATCTCCCCCCCCCCCTTCCCCAGGAACTAATAACAAAGGGGTCATCCCCGGGGCGGTCCTCATAAAGGGTGACCTGGACAACCAGAAACACAGGCGATGGTGCCTTTAACGTAGTTTACCCCTCATAGAGTGGTGCAATTTCCGACTTCGACTCGTTATAACGAATGAGCCGGCGCCACCCGGGCCTAGGATTACCCCACGTACAGCGGCTGTAATCAATCGTCACATGTATTTCTAAGTTTATTAAATAATTCGCTTGATATTAATATCTCACTTCAGTTTGTATTTTGTCATCTGTATTGAGGTTTTATTTCCCCGTCCTTAACTAATTTAAAGATCTCTGTACACGTTTGTTTGGAATGAAATGTATTTGTAAGATGACGTCATGTCAGTATGGGATCTCTCTCCGCTGTTCAGTTCCAGCAACCTCACCGACATGTTGTGCTGGGGTTCAATATGGATGTACAAGACAACACATGACAACAAGTACCTGATAGCTGCTGAAAGTTACGTGGACTTGAACCGTTACGACGGCCGCACACTTCTGGGAACTAGTAGAAAACTGGCCAATCAGGTAATGTAAATAATAAATCAATCTTTCGATGATCTGTGGGTTACTCTAAAAACATTGTAGGTTACTTTATAAGCGTTCCATCAATTACTGTAAAAAAGTAATGTTTTTTTTTAATTGTAATGATTTGTCTTTCATTTAAAAAAAAAAAAAAGCTGCATCCTTTTTCAGCCTGGAAATATATGCAGTTAAATCAATGTATCACGTCTTTCTCATATCGCCAGCTACTTTTGTACCAAATGACCAAGAAAAGCCAGTATAGGACTTACATTGAGAATGCTTTTGTGTCCATAATTCCCGGCGGTGATGTTCAGTACACACCAAAAGGTCTTCTATTCTACAGCCAGCAGCCAAGTTCAACTCTATACTCAGGTTCATTCACACATTCTTTAACGATAGATTCAATACCGTACTTGGACTTTCTATATAAAATGTTACAAAATAAGTCAATTTGTTGATCATTAAATGAGGGAGATAATTTGGGCTAGTAATACTTAGTATTGTTACATACCCAAATGTTATCTTATCTTATATGTTACAGACGCTCCTTCTGTACAGAAGATTATTGCGTCCTACGTATTTCTATGGTTTGTGTTTAGACCTGTATTCTTACTAGAGTTTTAAAAGATGATAAAGTGGTGGCTTTCCTGGTTTCTTCAGGCAACCCATTCCACGCCCGAATACCGGACGGAAAGAAAGAAAACTTGTATGTGTTTGTTCTTGCATATGGAATAAGAAAGGTGTTTTTGTCTTTATGTCTATTTGAGGGTTGTATTAGGTTATCTTTGTGTTGTATTTCTAAATTAGAATTAATTGCCTTATGTATAATTACTAATTTACTCTTGGTTCTTCTATCCTCTAGTGTTTCAAGGTTTAATGATTTAACTAATGGTGTTACTCTGGTCAGTTTTGAGTATTCTCCAGTAATGAATCTGGCAGCTCTTTTTTGGATTTGTTCTAACTTATCAATATTTTCTTTCGTGGATGGGTCCCATACTGAAGATGCATATTCTAGTATAGGTCTCACCAGGGTGAGATAGCATTTTAGTTTTATATCTTTGTTACATTTGTAAAAGTTTCTTTTTATAAAGCCTAAGGTTTTGTTTGATTTTTTAATAACTTCATTGACATGGGGATTCCAAGATAGTTTCTCATTTATTATGACTCCTAAGTATTTCGCATCTTTAGTTTGGGTTAGTTCTTTTCCATGAATGAAATATTTTGAATTTATTTGTTTCTTTTTCTTTGTTACTCTTAGCAGTTGACATTTTTCTGGGTGGAAGGACATACTCCAGTTAGTTTCCCATTTTATTAATTCATCTAAGTCTTTTTGTAAAATTTTGCTATCTTGTTCTGACTTGATTGTTCTATAGATTATACAATCATCAGCAAATAACCTAACTTTAGTTCCTGTTGAGATATTGTTGGGTAAGTCATTTATATAAATTAAAAATAGTAAGGGACCTAGGACAGTTCCTTGTGGAACTCCTGAGTTAACCTTTATTGGTGTAGATTTAGAACCATTAATTATTACAGTTTGCTCCCTACCCAATAGGAAATCTTGGATCCAGTGATGCAAGGGACCTGAGATTCCAAAGTATTTAAGCTTTTTGAGTAAACTAAGGTGGTGAACTTTGTCGAATGCTTTTGAGAAGTCTAGTAATATTGTATCTATTTGATCATTATTATCTAAGCCTTTTGATAGATCATCTATTAGGCCTATCAATTGTGTTTCACATGATCTGTTCTTTCTAAAGCAATGTTGGTGTGGGCATAGGGCATTATATTTGTCAAGGTGGTTAACTATTCTGCTATATATTATGTGTTCTAGTAATTTACATGTGATACTAGTAAGTGATACAGGTCTGTAATTACCAGGGTCTGACTTATCACCTTTCTTAAAGAGCGGCGTTACATAGGCTAATTTCCAATCCTCTGGCACTTTGCCCTGGTTTAGAGAGGCTTGAAAAAGAACTACAAGGATTGGGGACAGTTCATTGCTTAATTCTTTTAATAACCTGGCAGGTAATTCATCTGGGCCAGTAGCTTTGTTTATTTTTAAGTTTTTTAGGAGTGAATGTATACCTATCTCATCTACAGTTATGTTACCTATTTCTTCCAATTTATTTAAATTTATTGAAATTTCCTTGTCGCCTGAGGCAGAAAATGATGATGCAAAATATTTGTTGAGGATATTAGCTTTATTTTCATTATCATTATAGGTTTTATTATTTGAGTCTTTTAGTGTGGCTATACCTGAAGGCTCCATTTTTTTTAGATTTGATAACCCTATAGTTACATACCCAAATGTTTCTAATCACCCTATTGCTACATACCCCAATGTTTCTAATCACCCTATAGTTACATACCCCAATGTTTCTAATCACAATATTGCTACATACCCCAATGTTTCTAATCACCCTATAGCTACATACCCCAATGTTTCTTATCACCCTATAGCTACATACCCCAATGTTTCTAATCACCCTATAGCTACATACCCCAATGTTTCTAATCACCCTATAGCTACATACCCAAAATGTTTCTTATCACCCTATAGTTACATACCCCAATGTTTCTAATCACCCTATAGCTACATACCCCAATGTTTCTAATCACCCTATAGCTACATACCCAAATGTTTCTAATCACCCTATTGCTACATACCCCAAATGTTTCTAATCACCCTATAGTTACATACCCCAATGTTTCTAATCACCCTATAGTTACATACCCCAATGTTTCTAATCACCCTATTGCTACATACCCCAATGTTTCTAATCACCATATAGCTACATACCCAAATGTTTCTAATCACCCTATAGTTACCTACTCAAATGTTTCTAATCACCCTATAGATATATACCCCAATGTTTCTAATCACCCTATAGCTACATACCCAAATGTTTCTAATCACCCTATTGCTACATACCCCAATGTTTCTAATCACCCTATAGCTACATACCCCAATGTTTCTAATCACCCTATAGCTACATACCCAAATGTTTCTAATCACCCTATAGCTACATACCCAAATGTTTCTAATCACCCTATAGTTACCTACCCAAATGTTTCTAATCACCCTATAGCTACATACCCAAATTTTTCTAATCACCCTATAGTTACCTACCCAAATGTTTCTAATCACCCTATTGCTACATACCCCAATGTTTCTAATCACCCTATTGCTACATACCCCAATGTTTCTAATCACCCTATAGCTACATACCCCAATGTTTCTAATCACCCTATAGCTACATACCCAAATTTTCTAATCACCCTATAGTTACATACCCAAATATTTCTAATCACCCTATAGTTACATACCCAAATATTTCTAATGTTGCCACAGCCCAAATTTCTCTTATTGCCTTATTGGCTTCTGATGCTGGGATACATCCGACTGAGTACAATCATTGGTCCATGTGTCAAGTCCACTACATCCTGGGTGATACGGGCTTTAGTTACGTTGTGGGCTTTGGGGACAAGTACCCCATCAGAGCTCAGCACAAAGCAAGGTTTGTTACAGTAGGACTTATTTACAAAGGGGCGAAATTGATGTGTAGAAGTAGAAGATTTTCCTTAATCTGTCAAATCCTTTTAAAAATCGATTCTTGTTCAAATGAATGATCTTTAAAGATCTTTTTAATTATTTCAGTCACTGTATAATTATTTTTTAGTTTATTTAACTTTATTTATGTTTAAAAAGTATATGCTGTGTATTCGCTTCTTGTATTTCATGTCAAATGACAACAAATATTTGACACATCGTTATTGCTGTTTTGTATTTTCAGTTCATGTCCAAACAGCCCCGCCCCCTGTGGTCAGCTAATTAAATCCAGTTCACTCCCCAACGTCCACATCTTGTATGGGGCCCTGGTAGCCGGTCCAGACCAAACTGACCATTACGAGGATGACCGCAACGACTCGGACAACAGCGTGGGGATAACTTACAACAGTGGACTCCAGGGAGCAGTAGCAGGTAATTTGTGTAATAGGATGAGCGTCATTACAAGGTGGAGGTAAGCTACATGTGTAAGAGTTATGTCATAGACTTCAGGGAGCAGTAGCAGGTAATTTGTGTAATAGGATTAGCGTCCTTACAAGGTGGAGGTAAGCTACATGTGTAAGAGTTATGTTATAGATACATGAGATCTGAGCATGTTATGAAACCATCTACCTCTACCCCAGTGTTTTAAGGAATGGAAATGCGATAAAGAAATTTTTAAGAAACATCTTAAGGCGTTTATTGTTTAAATAAATTTTTTAAAAACCCCGTAAAAAACAAGTTTTTGACTATAAATCCTTTAAATACAGGACAGGCTGTTTAAGGCTGTTTATTAAAATACGCAGCACAAGACAATCCAAAAATACAAAATTTTAGTTATGTCTGGTAAAACATGTTTAATATAATGCGCACCGTTCGTGAATATATTTTTTAAAAGTAATGTCAATATAATACGCACCTTATTGCGCGACAGAAAGGTTTCTGAACATAATACACACCACGATACTCTATCTGCAAAATTAACATGATAGATAGAGATAAATAAAATAATATAAAAAATCAATAATTTAATTTTACACTACATTCGATCGATCTGAAATTTTAATACATTATTTTTATCATTGGCACGAGTCTGCCTGCAAGATTTCAGCTAGCTAGCTTACGAAGAAGTGGGTTAAAATCGGCCCAAAGTTTTTTTTTCGGCAAAGACTCAAGCAGAGACCTGATTCCTCATCTCTGCTGATGATTGAGGCAGACTTTTTGCGTTAGAACAACTTTGGTGCTGTGCTCTGAAACAGACAGATGTAAACATAGACAAGAGTACTTTAAAATGATAATGGGAGCTCTCTCTGACTTTATCATCTATTAAAAATGTTACAGTATTTTGTCTCTTATTATTACAAAATTAATGAACTATTAATTTTTAATACAGAAATACCTTATTGTGTGTTATATGCTGTGATTGTAGTATAAACATATGTGCTAACATCTGCTTTTCTTAGTTAGCTTTTTGCATAATACTGAACATACCAGCGGTCAGCGGAGGATCAAGGGCACAGGGCAGAAGGGGGCACGCATGAGGGCTTTTGTCTAGGGCACAAAGATGGCTTAATACGGCCCTGCAAAAGGGTCAAGATATCACCTGATTTTAAACTTGAATTAAACTAATTAATTTATACCTCTTTTTTTTAAAGGTTAACTATAAAAACTAGTGTAAGACTAAATCAGATATTATTACACTTTGGAATAATTTCTCCATGACCAGGTCTCAAATCTCTTCTGTTAAACGGTCAACATCCCGAGCAGACGGCAACTCACAGTTGTCCCTACACACCTGGGCTCACACTTACTACGGACGGAATTATTGGAAAATAAACTTTCAAAACTAACTCGGTCTTTTCTTTCATTTCAGTTGAAATATATGTTGTATTAAGCCTAAAAATTCCAAAGATAATCTTTTTAAAATGAAATGTGTAAATAGATATGAAAAACAAATTGTTGAAACCTTGAAATAAAAAATATATTTTTAAACCGCAGTTTCTATTTGACTTTCCAAAGGTTAAACGATTATTTCGGTGAAATTTTTGCGTTAATAAATTTCTTTAAATTTGTACAAGTATCAAAATGTTTAAACATTTTAAATATAACTGACACGAATGATTTTGTTGAAGTTATTTCAAAATTTCAAAGACTTTTTAACGTTTTGCCGGTTTCTTAGCTCACGCTAGTAGCAGTGCCCCAAACACTGTGGACGGACACGGTGGTTCCTAATGCCCAACTATTCTCCCACACTGTGGAAGGGTGGTCCCTACTGCCCAACTATTCTCCCACACTGTGGAAGGGTGGTCCCTACTGCCCAACTATTCTCCCAGACTGTGGAAGGGTGGTCTTTAATGCTCAACTATTCTCCCACACTGTGGAAGGGTGGTCCCTAATGCCCAACTATTCTCCCACACTGTGGAAGGGTGTTCCCTAATGCCCAACTATTCTCCAAGACTGTGGGTGGACACGGTGGTCCCTAATGCCCAACTATTCTCCCAGACTGTGTAAGGGTGGTCCCTAATGCCCAACTATTCTCCCAGAATGTGGAAGGGTGGTCCCTAATGCCCAACTATTCTCCCAGACTGTGGAAGGGTGGTCCCTAATGCCCAACTATTCTCCCAGAATTTGTAAGGGTGGTCCCTAATGCCCAACTATTCTCCCAGACTGTGGAAGGGTGGTCCCTAATGCCCAACTATTCTCCAAGACTGTGGGTGGACACGGTGGTCCCTAATGCCCAACTATTCTCCCAGACTGTGGAAGGTTGGTCCCTAATGCCCAACTATTCTCCCAGACTGTGGAAGGGTGGTCCCTAATGCCCAACTATTCTCCCAGACTGTGGAAGGGTGGTCCCTAATGCCCAACTATTCTCACACACTGTGGGTGGACACGGTGGTCCCTAATGCCCAACTATTCTCCCAGACTGTGGAAGGGTGGTCCCTAATGCCCAACTATTCTCCCAGACTGTGGAAGACACAAAAATTAGCTAATGTATTGACAGTAATACCCGAGGGAGTAAACAAGGGACATCATGTAATTAAAACTCCAGTTTTAAAAAACGTTTGCACCCAACATGATTAGTTATCTTGTTATTTAATGATAATTTCAAAGTCAACTCAAGAAATATTTCTCGAATACCAATTAATCAATGTGACTTTGTTAAAAAAAAAAAAAAAACGATTCCGGAAATACCTGTTAACAAAACTATGGCTTTTAGACCCCATGACTCCGAGTCATTTGCAAATGATGTCCGTAAAATATTTCCTTTGACCTGGATATCTGAATATTTATTTAACCCGACCAAGAGCATTTAATGAAACTATTTGAACCACTTTCATCACAACCACCAAAAATTGGTCTTGTCTCCGTGTCGTCATATCAAACAGAAGGTAACTTGAAATGTTACACATAATTTAATTTAAAAAATGAGTTTGTTTCTTTGTTACATCTCAGACACACTTGACTAACAGTACTACGTAGTGACGTTACTAGAAGGGGCGTATGGTGCGGACCGCACAGGGTGTCACCAACTCACGGGGTGACAACATCTCAAGGGGTGACACCAAAGTGTAAATTTCTGTATTTCCCTTTTTTGGCACTGTCGGACGTCCATGGGGGGAGGGGGGATGACACCATGAGCAACCGCGCTGGGTGACGCAAACTAAGTGACGCCTCTGACACTAGGTTTGATTATGTTTACGGAAAAGAAAATATTGGTCAATTTATATACCGTCTAACCCAATAAATTACGGTAGATAGGCATAGTAAAGTAAAACTGCATAGTCTCTTGTAACTAATTCTGTAGACGAACAATTTGAGCTAAAGTTTCATTCTTTCCAACTATTCAACCACAAGAAAGACAGATGCTCACCCTTACTTTCCATACCTACCGCTTCTGCGTTGTGGAACTTAAATTTTTCGGAATGATACAGTTGAGTCAGAAGTTATTGCATTACGTCACTTCACCCGTTTACGGACGGCACTTCTTTCTCGACCATCATCTTTACCCCGAGCAACATCCGCCCGTAGTCATCAACCGACTTTACTTGATGAAATCAAATTTAAAGTTGAAACCGACAAACTAATTGGATGATCAACGTTTCTCAAAGATAAGAAAAAATAGGACATTTATTTAGGGAAGTGCAGAAACGAAGTCAGGGGAGATAAAAGTAGGGACAGGGGCATCTATCCGTGATGATTTCTTTTCCTTATAATGTCCTGTTATTTGCAGTAGTTGTGGGCGTTGTGATGGCCGTTAGAAAGTGTTTTTGGACGATTGTAGGCCAAAGTTAATTTTACCGGAATGTTTCCTCGGAAATAAAAAAAAATGTGTTAGCTGATGGGTTTAAGATACGTTACGGTTATTAGTGGAACCACGACAAGGGGATAGGGAACAGATTAGTGGGTGGGTGGGGAGGCGTGGGTGAGGATGGTAGCCGTGGGTGAGGATGGTAGGCGTGGGTGAGGATGGTAGGCGTGGGTGAGGATGGTAGGCGTGGGTGAGGATGGTAGGCGTGGGTGAGGATGGTAGGAG
>MUZC01004579.1:196078-210546 GCA_002072015.1 Radix auricularia | reverse complement strand
GATGACGTCATTGTTTGGTGTGCATCGGTACGCAAAATACAACCCCTATTAGTATTATTAAATAAATACTTTGCGTACATTTCATAAAGTTTAATAATTCGTATTTATCAAAAAAGGACAAGTTAGTTGGTCTTTAAAAAAAAGGTTGGCGCCGTAGGCGCCCATAAAAAGGGGGCGCCCGGCACAATCTATTATTATTAAATAAATACTTTGCGTACATTTCATAAAGTTTAATAATTCGTATTTATCAAAAAAGGACAAGTTAGTTGGTCTTTAAAAAAAAGGTTGGCGACGTAGGCGCCCAAAAAAACGGGGCGCCGCAGGCGCCACGGCGCCTGGCACAATCTAGTTTATATATATTTATTGATATCGTCCTCCCAACTCTTCCTTGGTCTGCCTCTTTTCCTTCTTCCCTTGAGTGTGCCTTGCAATATCGTCTTTGAGAGACCTACAACTACAATAGCCTGAATGTTAGTTAGATCAATAGCCTAAATGTAAACTACATTTTTCTCTTCTCGGTGATTGTTGATCTAAACACTGACTTATTTCGCTTCCTCCATAAAAATCAAGAACATGCTTATTTGTCTCTGTCATCGAACTATAGAGATGAGCCTCGTTAAGTTTCACTTCCCCTCTTTACATCCAAAAACCTCAGGTTTCATGTTTTATCCCCATTCTACTACACCCAAGGACCTCAGGTCCCATGTTTTATCCCCATTCTACTACACCCAAGGTAATTAGCATTAAATGCACGTGTTCTCTATCAGGACTTACCCAAAAACATACATTATTATTATTATTATTATTGATGTTTTGTACCTACCTCGTTCTTAAATAATTATAATAATTTTTTTTTTCTCAATCCGACAGGCATTCACTGCAGATATCGCGGAGACTAAAGATGGCGGCAAAGTCTATGTGCTGACTAACAAGGACTGGAACAAAGACGAGCATGTTGGAGACAGACTTTGTCTTCAGTTCCAAGGTCATGGTAAGTGTTTCACTTAGAAGTTATGTCTGAATTGGTGGCGTGGTGTTATGTACAGTGGGTGAAACATTGATATTTTGCCACCGTAAAGTGGGTGAAACAATGATATTTTGCCACCGTACAGTGGGTGAAACAATGATATTTTGCCACAGTACAGTCAGTGAAACAATGATATTTTGCCACCGTACAGTGGGTGAAACAATGATATTTTGCCACATTACAGTGAGTGAAACAATGATATTTTGCCACATTACAGTTAGTGAAACAATAATATTTTGCCACCGTACAGTGAGTGAAACAATGATATTTTGCCACATTACAGTTAGTGAAACAATGATAGTTTGTCACGGTAAAGTGAGTGAAACAATTTTAGTTTGTCACCGGAAAGTGAGTGAAACAATGATATTTTGTCACCGTAAAGTGAGTGAAACAATGATATTTTGTCACCGTAAAGTGAGTGAAAGTGAGTGAAACAATGATATTTTGTCACCGTAAAGTGAGTGAAACAATGATATTTTGTCACCGTAAAGTGAGTGAAACAATGATAGTTTGTCACCGTAAAGTGAGTGAAACAATGATATTTTGCCACCGTACAGTGGGTGGAGCAGATGCATTTCAAAATGATTTTTGTTGCTATTCAATTTTATTTGGAGTCAGTACTTTCAAAATTATTCATCGCTCAAAATTTTATTTTCTGTCTCCTCAGTGAATATTGATTACTTATTGGCTGAAGTTTGAATACTTTTAAAAATAGTTAAAGTTTGTCATGCTCATTAACAATTATATGTAACAGACAGACTGAAGTATTTTTGTGATATTTTGTCGTGTGGTTGTCATGACTTACATTACATGGGCTTTTGTTTACATCATCAGCTGATGGAGATATTTCACCTGTAGTGACGGCCACTTTGTCAAGTGGAGGATCCACAATCAATCAGGGAACATGTAAGTAGAACTAGCGTTGGGTTCAGGGAACATGTAAGTAGAACATACAATGGGTTCAGGGAACATGTAAGTAGAACTTACAGTGGGTTCAGGGAACATGTAAGTAGAACTTACAGTGGGTTCAGGGAACATGTAAGTAGAACTTGCAGTGGGTTCAGGGAACATGTAAGTAGAACTTGCAGTGGGTTCAGGGAACATTAAGTAAAACATACAGTGGGTTCAGGGAACATGTAAGTAGAACTAGCGTTGGGTTCAGGGAACATGTAAGTCGATATTTACACTGGGTTCAGGGAACATGTAAGTAGAACTTTTAGTGGGTTCAGGGAACATGTAAGTAGAACTTACAGTGGGTTCAGGGAACATGTAAGTAGAACTTACAGTGGGTTCAGGGAACATGTAAGTTGAACTTACAGTGGGTTCAGGGAACATGTAAGTAGAACTTGCAGTGGGTTCAGGGAACATGTAAGTAGAACTTTTAGTGGGTTCAGGGAACATGTAAGTAGAACTTACAGTGGGTTCAGGGAACATGTAAGTAGAACTTACAGTGGGTTCAGGGAACATGTAAGTAGAACTAACATTGGTTTCAGGGAACATGTAAGTAGAACAAACATTGGGTTCAGGGAACATGCAAGTAGAACTTGCAGTGGGTTCAGGGAACATGTAAGTAGAACTTTTAGTGGGTTCAGGGAACATGTAAGTAGAACTTTTAGTGGGTTCAGGGAACATGTAAGTAGAACTTACAGTGGGTTCAGGGAACATGTAAGTAGAACTTACAGTGGGTTCAGGGAACATATAAGTAGAACTTACAGTGGGTTCAGGGAACATGTAAGTAGAACTTTTAGTGGGTTATGGGAACATGTAAGTAGAACTAGCGTTGGGTTCAGGGAACATGTAAGTAGAACTTTTAGTGGGTTCAGGGAACATGTAAGTAGAACTAGCATTGGGTTCAGGGAACATGTACGTCGATATTTACACTGGGTTCAGGGAACATTTAGGGCGAACTAATTTTGGGTTCAGGGAACATGCATGTAGAACTTACAGTGTAGTTAGGGATCATGTTGGTAGAACTAACAAGTAGATGTTGTCAACTAACTAAAAATCTCATCTTTCACTTTGTCAACTAACTACAAATCTCATCTTTTGTGTTGTCAACTAACTACAAATCTCATCTTTTGTGTTTTCAAATAACTACAAATGTCATCTTTTATGTTGTCAACTAACTACAAATCTCATCTTTTGTGTTGTCAACTAACTACAAATGTCATCTTTTGTGTTGTCAAATAACTACAAATGTCATCTTTTATGTTGTCAACTAACTACAAATGTCATCTTTTGTGTTGTCAACTAACTGCAAATGTCATCTTGTGTGTTGTCAAATGACTACAAATGTCATATTTTATGTTGTCAACTAACTACAAGTGTCATCTTTTGTGTTGTCAACTAACTACAAATCTCATCTTTTGTGTTTTCAAATAACTACAAATGTAATCTTTTGTGTTGTCAACTAACTACAAATGTCATCTTTTGTGTTGTCAAATAACTACAAATGTCATCTTTTATGTTGTCAACTAACTACAAATGTCATCTTTTGTGTTGTCAACTAACTACAAATGTCATCTTTTGTGTTGTCAAATAACTACAAATGTCATCTTTTATGTCCTTGCAGCCGGCCCAGGTCAGACTACCTCCCAGGGAGCCGTTCACACGACAGCTACACCAACGACCTTCAAACCAGGTAGGTCATTCTCGGGGTCAGTCGTCCCACAATGCCTCGTGATGAACGTTTACTGGTCTAATCAACTAGTTCAGGACGGAAAAATTAAATATCTACTTCATTTTTACACATCTCTTGCACACTGGAAACGTATCTATAACATTTGGGACCTCGTGTTTTAATAAAGTACAAAATATTTAATTTATAAGTGAAGTTTTCTATTACTGGTTGTCACAAGAGTCCTAATACTTATATCTGGACCGCTTGCTCCAAGATTCATACAATTACCGTTACACAAGAAACAACGATATTGCTAGAAAAACAACAACTTTAATGGCGTTCCTCCTCGCCACAACAACACGTCTACCCAAAAACTCTCTAACCTTTAACCCATATACAAATGACGTCAACAACAAAATCACTTTGCACGCTTTTGCACCACTAACCAATAACTTTAAATACCACAAAAGCAAACATCAAACACACCAACGTGCGCAGCTCACAACAATTTACAAGGGCAAATTGGTCATCCGTGACACTGGTCTCGCTGTACTGAAAGAAGTTGTACAAATATTGGAATAGGATCAAGTCGAATGGACATTGGCACAACAACTGTGATGATACATCAGTTCGATAACACCAATGTTGTGGTTATTTTTGTTACAGTGGCCATTCCTCTAGGAAGTGGCATCGGCGCTGACCTCACCGTCAACATCAACAACCCGGACAACTTCCAGGGCTACTTCGACTTCAACATCCCTGAAGATTTCTTTGGTTGGGTCATCAACGTCACATTCAACAAACCCGTCAAACAGATGATGAACGTAAGACTTACTTTGACATTAACAAACCTGTCAAACAGGTGATGAACGTAAGACTTACTTTGACATTAACGAAAACAGGTGATGAACGTAAGACTTACTTTGACATTAACAAACACGTCAGCCAGGTGATGAACGTAAGACTTACTTTGACATTAACGAAAACAGGTGATGAACGTAAGACTTACTTTGACATTAACAAACACGTCAGACAGGTGATGAACGTAAGACTTACTTTGACATTAACAAACCTGTCAAACAGGTGATGAACGTAAGACTTACTTTGACATTAACAAACCTGTCAGACAGGTGATGAACGTAAGACTTACTTTGACATTAATAAACCTGTCAAACAGGTGATGAACGTAAGACTTACTTTGACATTAACAAACCTGTCAAACAGGTGATGAACGTAAGACTTACTTTGACATTAACAAACCTGTCAGACAGGTGATGAACGTAAGACTTACTTTGACATTAACGAAAACAGGTGATGAACTTAAGACTTATTTTGACATTAACGAAAACAGGTGATGAACGTAAGACTTACTTTGACATTAACGAAAACAGATGATGAACGTAAGACTTACTTTGACATTAACAAACCTGTCAGACAGGTGATGAACGTAAGACTTACTTTGACATTAACAAACCTGTCAGACAGGTGATGAATTCTGGTGTCATGTAATCAACTATTTTTTAAAATCTAACTGTGAGAATACGTGAAACACCTAACGAGTATTTTTTTATTATTATTAAATGCTAAACTATGCATAGAGTAAAATTAATTTCAGTTTCAGAAATTGGAGAGACTATAATTAAAAAATATGGAGATCTCATTTCTAAACGTCATACCAACAATTAGCAAGTGATGCTATGAAACCATTGACAATATTTAAAGGTATGCCTCATAACTGGGCTTTTGTTAAAGATCTCAGCTTGTACTGACATGTGATATATGACATATGTTTCTGTTTATTGACATCCAGTTTGAGGTTGGTGATGTTCTGTCACACTCTGCTGACGGACTTAACTGGGTCGTGGTCAACAGACCGGAACATGTAGCATACCACGCCGGAAGCAAACTTCATCTTAAGTAAGTGGTCAGTTCCAAGATGGATGCATGTATTCGTTTGAACACAAATGTATTGCTATTGTTTTGAAATTAAAACAACAAAAGTAATGTACAGTTTTTTAGCAGACCAAGAATTCAAAATTGTTTTTTTTTAAATGTCACGATTTTATCTCAAGATTAGAGACAAACACAATTGATCACAACACGTTATAGTGACTTATCTTATCTCTATTGGTCGATTTTTATCATTTTTTTTTTTTAATAGAAAAAAATTATCTCAAAATAATAAGAATTTTAATCAATTCAAGGACAGTATCTTGAGATATTTTACATATGAAATGTTGGTTGAATTTTTGTGTGTGACTTCTCCTCCACTTCTCCCCCACTTCTCCTCCACTTCTCCTCCACTTCTCCTCCACTTCTCCCCCACTTCTCCTCCACTTCTCCTCCACTTCTCCTCCACTTCTCCTCCACTTCATCAATGTGTGAGACTTGTCCATGTAACTTTCCATATGTAACTATTCAAGTCAATCTTGCTGATCTTTCAAACATTTGATTGCTATTAGATTCGACGCTCAGTATGGTGGTGGTGGTATTGCTGCATCGGCTGTTCTCTATAACATGGGCAAGGACAACTTCACAGTCCCGACAGCTCAGAACAGTAAGTGGAGTTTGACTCCATGACATGATTGACAGCTTTATTCAATCACTTACAGGTATCAGTCATATGAACAATTAGTTAAAGGTATCAATCATATGAACAATCAATTACAGGTATCAATCATATGAACAATCAATTACAGGTATCAATCATATGAACAATCAATTACAGGTATCAATCATATGAACAATCCGTTAAAGGGATCAATCGTATGAACAATTCGTTAAAGGTATCAATCATATGAACAATCAATTACAGGTATCAATCATATGAACAATCAATTACAGGTATCAGTCATATTAAGTATTAAGCGTTTGAACAGTCAGAGAAGTATTTTACTAGTTAGAGAAATCTTGATTACAATAAATCAAAAGCTATCGAAAAATCATAAGAATCTAATGTCCAGTTATATGAAGCTATCGCACAGATACAGAAGTAATTGATCACTTAGAGAAAGCTATTGACCAGTCACATAAAGCTAGTGACCAGTCACAGAAAGCTATTGACCAGTCACAGAAAGCTATTGACCGCTGAACGAAAGCTATTGACCGCTGAAAGAAAGCTATTGACCAGTCACAGGAAGCTATTGACCAGTCACAGAAAGCTATTGACCAGTCACAGAAAGCTATTGACCAGAGACAGAAAGCTATTGACCACTCACAGAAAGCTATTGACCAGTCACAGAAGCTATTGACCAGTCACAGAAAGCTATTGACCAGTCACAGAAAGCTATTGACCAGTCACAGAAAGCTATTGACCAGTCACAGAAAGCTATTGACCACTCAAAGATATCTATTGACAATTTAGCTAAAATTAAAACTAAACCAAGGAAAGATCCTCTTTTTGTTTATCCTCTCTAGAAGATCATTTAAAACCATAAATTACCCGAACTTTCAGCTGACCAGTCCAAGTACAACTACAATGACGTCCTGCAAAAGTCCATTCTGTTCTACGAGGCCCAGCGGTCAGGCAAGCTGCCGGCCAACAAACGTATTCCCTGGAGGGGGGACTCTGCCCTGGGAGACAAGGGAGATAATGGGGAGGATTTGACCGGAGGATGGTATGATGGTAGGTGATATAAGTTGATGGTATGATGGTTTTTGATATGTGATGATATGATGGTAGGTAATATAAGTTGATAACATGATGGTAGGTGATATAAGTTGATGGTATGATGGTAGGTGATATAAGTTGATGGTATGATGGTATGTGATATAAGGTGATGGTATGATGGAATGTAATATAAGGTGATGGTATGATGGTAGGTCTTTTAACCTTCAGCAGAGCTTTAACAGTTATCTTAACACAACAACAACATAAATATTTTGATATACTTTAATATTATGGTACTTGCATTGAATTTAAAAGCAATGAGCTTTTAAGCTAATTCAAAATTATCTACCAAGTCGCATGTATCCACTTATTCAATAATATTCACTATTCACCTCTATCCGGTAAATCATCTATGTATCACCTAATCTCTATTTCTGCTCGTGCCCAGCCGGTGACCACGTCAAGTTCAACTTCCCCATGGCCTACTCGTCTGCCATCCTGGCCTGGGGCTACCTCCTCTGGCCTGACGCTTACAAGGCAGCTGGACAAGAAGATTATTTACTGGACTCCATCAAATGGCCTCTGGACTATCTGCTCAAGTGTCATACTAAACCAAATGAACTCTACGTGCAGGTCAGAGGTCATTTCTATATATGGATGATTCAGTTTTTAATAAAATCAAATGATAATCTAAAAAATCCAATACAATGGTAATTTAAGAACTTCAAGACAATGGTAATACACAAACTCTTATCAAATAGAAATCTAAGAACTCCATTACAATGGCAGCCTCATAACCGAATTACAATGGAAATCTAAGAACGCCAATACAATGGCAATCTAAGAAATTGTAATCAAATAGAAATCTAAGATCTCCATTACAGTGGTAATCTAACAACTCCTACTTACAGGTTGGTAATGGTGGTACTGACCACGGCTACTGGGGAATGCCTGAACTCATGACCATGGCACGCCCCGCCTACAAGGTCACAGAAAATAAACCTGGAAGCGATATAGCCATGGACACTGCAGCAGCTTTCGCTACTGGCTACCTTGCTTTCAAGGAAAAAGGTAAGATAAAATAATATATAACCGTATATTTTACAAGTATTTATTTATTTCAATAATCGATTTTTTAAAAAGTCAATTTATTCTCTTTATTTTTATTCCCAATTTTGTGTATATCTTCAGACCCAACGTACGCAGCCACATTGCTGGATCACGCCAAACAACTCTGGGAGTTCGGCAATAAATTTAGGGGCAAGTACAGTGACTCTGTCAGTGCTGCTGCTGGGTTTTACACGTAAGTTTTACTCCAAGTTTTTATAAAACCACGTCAATCTCTTAAGGATTGTGATCCAAGTTTTAATAAAACCATTTCGATTGTTTGCTTAAAATCAAGCATCCAACCTTATTTCTATGAGACCTACACATTGAAATTGTTATATTTTATTTCTAATCTGACATACAACTACAAGTGTATGGAATTATTCATAATGACAGGGTATATGTTTATATAATATTAAATTAGACAAAAGGGAAGTAATATACAAAAGGCTGAACCTTATGGCTTTTCAAAACTCATTAAAGCATTTCGTTAAAAAAAAATTAATTTAAAATTAAAAATTTCCATCAAACGACGTTTTCCGAAATTCAAAATAATAAGTCAATGGAAAGACTAATCATGGGTAAATCTAAGTGGGAATAATAATCTGGACTTCAACACAAGGAACCAATTTTCCCATTGTCGTTTGTGCGTCTACTCAACGGAGGGAGGAGGGTTTGGGGAGGGGCTGAGCACCTGCTTTGACACTTGTAACTGTTTGTTTTCCCATTTAAAGAGCTTTCCGTGGAGGTGTAACAGAAAGGTTGAATCATTCACATTACTATTTTACTGCGTGCTCTAAGTAACGTCCCTTTCGCCTCCGTAAATGAGGGCTGTATACCTTTAAATAAACGTAATTTCCCCCGTCGTGTTCACAGCTCCAACAACTTCACTGACGAGTTGTGCTGGGGTTCACTGTGGCTGTACCAGGCGACCAACGAACAGAAATACCTGGATGAGGCCGAGAAGACACTGGACACTGATCCCGCTTGGGGAATGTCTTGGGACGACAAGACCATCGCCAACCAAGTACGTCATCAGTTCTCATGTAAAACAGTTCCCCTGTACATCAGTTCCCCTGTACATCAGTTCCCCTGTACATCAGTTCCCCTGTAGATCAGTTTCCCTGTACAACAGTTCCCCTGTATATCAGTTTCCCTGTACAACAGTTCCCCTGTATATCAGTTTCCCTGTACAACAGTTCCCCTGTATATCAGTTCCCCTTTATATCAGTTCCCCTGTAGATCAGTTTCCCTGTACAACAGTTCCCCTGTATATCAGTTTCCCTGTACAACAGTTCCCCTGTATATCAGTTTCCCTGTACAACAGTTCCCCTGTATATCAGTTTCCCTGTACATCAGTTCCCCTGTACATCAGTTCCCATTTATATCAGTTCCCCTGTAGATCAGTTTCCCTGTACAACAGTTCCCCTGTATATCAGTTCCCCTGTAGATCAGTTTCCCTGTATATCAGTTCCCATGTACATCAATTCCCCTGTACATCAGTTCCCCTGTACATCAGCTCCCCTGTACATCAGTTTCCCTGTACATCAGTTCCCATGTACATCAGTTCTCCTGTACATCAGTTTCCCTGTACATCAGTTTCCCTGTACATCAGTTCCCATGTACATCAATTCCCCTATACATCAGTTCCCCTGTACATCAGTTTCCCTGTACATCAGTTCCCATGTACATCAATTCCCCTGTACATCAGTTCCCATATACATCAGTTCCCCTGTACATCAGTTCCCATATACATCAATTCCCCTGTATATCAGTTTCCCTGTACATCAGTTCCCCTGTACATCAATTCCCCTGAACAACAGTTTCCCTGTATATCAGTTCCCATATACATAAATTCCCATGTACATCAGTTCCCATGTACATCAGTTCCCATGTACATCAGTTCCCACGTACATCAGTTCCCATGTACATCAGTTCCCATTTACATCAGTTCCCATATACATCAGTTCCCATGTACATCAGTTCCCATGTACATCACTTCCCCATAAGCGCCATGTACATTAGCCCCCTTTACATCACCGCCCCTGTACATTAGCGCCCCTGTATAACAGCGCCACTATATATCTGAAGACCTACTTCATAGACTTTGTAAGAACATCACAAACATTAATTCTCAAATATTTTAAGACATTCAAAGACATTTTTCTAACAGTGTATGACATTCAAAGGTATTTACAAAAATTGTTTACTTTTAAAATGTAATACTTTTTTAAAAAACTTGGGTTCTCTTGTCACAAGCACCATCCTGACTTTTGTCCTTGTTATCTTGAGTCCGACATAAGGCAATACTCTTGGTTGTCAAAGTCACTCGTGACAAAACGGAATGATTACAAGTTTACCATCTTTGTTGAGCCTTCTCGTCCATGAGGGACATCCACCAATCATCGTCTGCACTTCCTCCTAGGACATAGACCACCTACAAGAGACCTCCAGGCATCCCTATCCTGGGCCAGCCTCTCATAGGCCACCTACAAGAGACCTCCAGGCATCTCTATCCTGGGCCAGCCTCTCATAGGCCACCTACAAGAGACCTCCAGGCATCCATATCCTGGGCAAGCTTCTCATAGGCCACCTACAAGAGACCTCCAGGCATCTCTATCCTGGGCCAGTTTCTCCAGGATCTTCCATTCATGGCCAATTCTCTTGATGATATCCAATTCTCGGCGCCAAGTGTTTCTTGGGCGGCAACTTTTCCGTTTACCCTGTGGGCTCCATTTCAGGGCTTGTCATCGTTAGTCAACTTAAACATTTCCAGTGGTCCTATTTCCTTCAGAAGATTATGCCTTACATTAGAGTCGTCTCTAATTATGTGGGATATCATCAAGTTAACACCAGCTGAGGTCAGTTAGAGTTTGTATCTATTTGTCCCCAGGTGTTGCTGTACAAACTGACCAAAAAGGACCGGTACAAGGCAGCTGTTGAAGGCTCCTACAAATATTGGTTCCCTGGTGGTTCCGTTCCTTACACTCCTAAAGGCTTGGCTTACAGACTTCAGTGGGGATCACTCAGATACTCGTGTAAGATTCTATAGTGTGATCTTTTATTAGAAACGTGTTTCTATAGTGTGTAGTTATATTATAATCTTATTTCTATAGTTTGTACTTTAATTAGAAACTTAAGGTACGTTTGTGTACTTTTATACAATCGTTAATCCCTGCGATTGGTCTTGTACTTGTTTTTACACGAGCTCAGAATATCAACAAACTAAACCCAAACTAGTTCCAGTGATGTTCTCAATGACTATATTATGACGCGTCTGTTACTCTCCAGCCAACATGGCGTTCGCAGCGTTAGCGGCAGCAGAAACTGGTCTCCATGAGGCGGAGTACAGACGTTGGGCCATGTGTCAGATCCACTACGCCCTTGGTGACACTGGATTTAGTTACGTCATTGGATTTGGTGACAAGTATCCACTCAGACCTCACCACAGATCTAGGTGAGAAAATGGAATGTTTTATATACACTTACGTGTTTTATATACACTTACGTGTTTTATATACACTTACGTGTTTTATATACACTTACGTGTTTTATATACACTTACGTGTTTCATATACACTTACGTGTTTTATATACACTTACGTGTTTCATATACACTTACGTGTTTCATATACACTTACGTGTTTTATATACACTTACGTGTTTCATATACACTTACGTGTTTCATAAACACTTACGTGTTTTACATGTTTTTAATAAGATATAATCATTTAACATACACCTTTTAACTAAGCAGTCAATATTTAACACAATGTTACGCGTTATTTATATGAGCATAATATCTTATAATAGTTTTATACAACCATTTTTATCAGCGATTTTATATTGACTTGTAAAACATCATTCGTATAGTTTTGAAGATCCCCAAGTTGAAGAAAACATTTGATGCCTAAGTTATTCCACCAAGCCAAATAACGACAGATTAAAGTTATAAAGTCAAACGTCTTTATCTTGATGTCTAAGTCATAGTCCAGACAACCAAATAACGACAGATTAAAGTTATAAAGTCAAACGTCTTTGGTTGATGTCAACTCTGATTTGCCTTCTTCACCTCCCCAGCTCTTGCCCGAACCTACCCGCAAAATGCGGTTCTCAAATCATGCCCCTGAAAGAACCCAGCCCCCACATTCTCTGGGGCGCTTTGGTCGGCGGACCTGGTCAGAATGATGACTACACAGACGACAGGTCAAACTACGTCAACAACGAGGTGGCCTGTGATTACAACGCTGCCTTCCAGTCGGCCGTTGCTGGTAAGTAAGACGAGGGTTAAGTTAAACGTGTCCTTCTTTTTAACAGTGTGTTTAAATGGGGCTGGATTCAAAACACAAATTAATGTGTGTCAATAGCCAATTAAATGTTAGGGAGATGTTAATTTTCTCATCCCTACATTTATATTATCAGACATAATAACTTAAAGAGAAACAAACGTGAGAATCACACATTACAGAAACATCTTCGCAAACATTAAATAGAGTGAAGAACGTTTAAAAAATTCTTTTTAAAGATTTCATGAACATAAAATATTGCAGAAGTTATTCTGTTCATTGAGTCTACAGTTCTGAAACGTCCCCCAGAACTAACTGTATGTTCTTGAATGTCCCTAATAACTGAGTCTATGTTTTTTGAAAATCCTTATTAACTGATGTTTGCTTGACTGTCCATAACGAGTATATCAGTTCTGGAGTGTCCCTGTTAACTGTTTCTGATGTGCTTACATTTTTCCTGCTAAGTAAGTTAATGGTTATTGGATGGCTCTATTTGGCTCAGTGTATGTTGCTTGAAAGGCTCTATTTGGCTGCAGATTTAAGACATAATGATTGGTAACATTTTTTCCCTAAATCTCTAATAATCATGATTAACCCATTGTTCCTAAAGCCTCTAACAGTCATGATGAACCCATTGTTCCTAAAATATCTAAGAATCGTGATTAACCTATTGTTCCTTAGACCTCTAAAAATCATGATTAAGACTTATTCCTAAAGCCTCTAAGAATCATGATTAATCTATTGTTGCTTAAGCCTCTAATAATCATGATTAACCCATTGTTCCTAAAACTTCTTATAACGATTAACCCTTTGTTCTCCAGGTCTCAAGTCTCTCTACATCAGAAAGCTTCACCCAGAACAGAAGAACGATGCTGTGTGTCCGTACTCCGCCGGTACTGGTGGCACTGGGGGCGTGGTTGGCTGAACTTTCAACTCTGGGGGTGTGGTTGGCTGAACTTTCAACTCTGGGGGTGTGGTTGGCTGAACTTTCAACTCTGGGGGTGTGGTTGGCTGAACTTTCAACTCTTGAAGTGTTGCTAAACGAACTCAAAGGAATTAATTTTTTGTATAGAAAACTGAATTTTTTCATTGGTTGTTTTAAAATAAACGGTATTTATAACGTTTCTGTGAAATTAATTTCTGTAAATTGTTCACGCTTTTATTTAGCTTGACATTCTCTCTCTCTCTCTCTCTCTCTCTCTCTCTCCCTCTCTCCCTCCTCTCCCTCTCTCTCTCTCTCCCTCTCTCTCTCTCTCTCTCTCTGTGTGTGTGTGTATATATGTGTGTGTCTGTCCGTGTGTGTGTGTCTGTCCGTGCGTGTGTGTGTGTCTGTCTGGTGTGTGTCTGTCTGTCTGTGTGTGTGTTAGCATCAAATCTTGCAATGTCGTTCTGACGTACTTCACACTATTCCATTTGAGCTGAGCTTAGACAGACACTTGTAACGCCCGCTACAATACAATTTTCTGGAAATTGTATTTAATTTGCAAAATCGGCTGTCAAGTTATTTGCCTTTTCGTGCAATGTTACTTTTTACAGTTAACTCAACAATTGTCTTTGAGGTAATCAAAAGGGAAATAATAAATACCTTTTAATGTATCTTTCTTTGAAGAGTGAGAGTGAGCTCTCATTACAAAAAGTAAGTGTTACACCCCGGCGAAGACAGTGACATACAAATAACATAAAATTAGTAAAATAGTAAAATGGGTAAATAAAAAGTGTTTTAAAAAAATACTACTAGAGACACGCTTTTATTCCAATGCACTAAAACGAACCCCCTCCCTAAAAATAAAGTTAGAAAAATAAATAAATTTAAAAAAT
>MUZC01004579.1:169309-187062 GCA_002072015.1 Radix auricularia | reverse complement strand
CCCCCCCCCCCCCCAAAAAAAAGCGGTATATTCTATAATTTTAGTATGTATATATTGTAAGGCTGAACTCTATTATCATAACACGCGTGAAGCTATGTAACACGTCATAAAATAAATCGAATATCTAATTTAAGTGGAACTTTTATTTAAAGTAGTGTGTTTTGATGTGACGTCACAACTCTTCAACTCCCCTCCTCCCTCTCGTCACACGTCGTCACAAATGTAGGGACCCTATTCTCCCCAACAGAGCTCATTGCAACAAGTTGGTGGGAAAGTTCAATACAAGGTCGTTTCGAGAGTTTATGAAAAAGAAGTAAGAAAACAATAAACGACCTCAGAAATTAACTTTTATTTAGTGAACTAACAGTTTACAGGCGGTAGACATAGACACTGCCTTCGTCATAGGAAGGGGCAAACAACTCCACGTGACCGTCGCCATCTACATCCGCCAAGCTAAGGCCACCAACTGTACTTGTCCCAGTTGTGAGGAAATCATTGCGCGTGTAGTCCCAGTTCTTGGGATCTGTGGGAGACTTGGGGACCAGAAGGGAGACAACTGCACAGTCATCGCCAGCAATAAAGATAGACGGTTTCCTCCCTGTACTGCAATAAGAAGAGTTATTTGAAATGAATTACTACAACGGAAAGAAACGACTGGTACATTATCACAGGAGCTATAATGTTAAAGTACAGGCCCCGAATCTTCCCACAGGATCGGCATCCTTTCGCCTCGCGAGACATAGTGCATCGAGTTTGGTTGGGTCGCGTTTCCTCGTTTGGCTGAGCAGGTCTTACATCTAACCACAGGTCCTACATCTAACCACAGGTCTTACTTCTAACAACAGGTCTTACATCTAACCACATGTCTTACTTCAAACAACAGGTCCTACATCAAACCACAGGTCCTACATCAAACCACAGGTCCTACATCAAACCACAGGCCCTACATCTAACCACAGGTCTTACTTCAAACAACAGGTCTTACATCTAACCACAGGTCCTACATCTAGCCACAAGTCCTAAAAAACCACACACCCAAAAGAAAAATACACATCCCATATTAAAACACAAGTCTCACACCAAATCACATGTCCTACATCAAACCACAGGTCCTACATCAAAACCACAGGTCCTACATCAAACCACAGGTTCTATATCAAACCACAGGTCCTATATCAAACCACAGGTCCTAAAAAAACCACAGGTCCTAAAAAAACCACAGGTCCTAAAAAACCCACATGTCTTACATCAGTCCACAGCCCCCCCCCCTCCTCATGTCCAACATCAAACAGCTGGTCCTCCGTCCTTCACTGAACTTCTGCTGACAGGATAATACCATGTACTGACATTTACATATTAATGTAGGAATATGTACCTATTAGTGATGTTTTACCTTGTGTTGACTGCATGGACATTTACCTTGAAGTGACTGGACATTTACCTTGAAGTGACTGGACATTTACATATTACTTTAGGAATATGTGCCTTTCAGTGATTTTTTACCTCGTGGTGACTGGACATTTACCTTGAAGTGCCAGGTAAGATGTATGGAGATCCTGGTCCTCCCTTGTTTATCCCAATAGAGTGGACAGCGTAACCATCAGCTAAAAGATGACGAGTATAGTGTCCTGACCTAGAGAATGGAGATTGCGACTATGAGCCTAAAGACGCGATTAAATATGTACTGGATCAATGCGTTTACAAAGAAATGAGAAACCTCTTCCATAAAACACTGTCAACTCGTCAAAGTGTGTTGTACAAAGTGAGTTACTGACTGGGACTCAATTCCAAAGGTTCATTTAGCGACCTACCAGACGAGCTGAACGTGATCGTGTTGTGTTGTAGCAAGGTGATTTAATGAAGACTTTATTGGGCGCAGTGCATGCTTGGACAAGTGGAAACCGGAACAAAAATTCACTAATGTGTCTTCTAAGGAAACATCTACATCGGGAAGTAGCTTATCATGACTGCTACCCCTCAGAACTAAAAGATCTAGCCAAATCCGGCTCCGGTCGGATTTCAAGAATTAGAATCCCGTACAGTACAGCCCTAGTAAACATTGTTGTAAAGTGAATTTGGAGACAGTTTTGTGCAGATCTATGTGTTATGGGTAAGTAAAAGAGTTAAGATTAGGTCCAGTTAAAAGGGCATCGCATGGCCACATAAATATCAAAAGGATAAACTTTATAAAAAAATATTTGATATTTGTATTTGAGAATATTTAGGGAATTTTTGAAGTAAGTGGAGACTTGATTGAGGAGATTTTTTCGACAAACACGTTGACCAGACCCAGAGCATTGGGTAGGACAGTCCAAGAGACCAGACCCAAAGACCAGACCCACAGACCAGACCCAGAGATCAGACCCAGAGACCAGACCCAGAGACCAGACACAGAGACCAGAACAAGAGACCAGACCAAGAGACCAGACCCAGAGACCAGACACAGAGACCAGACCAAGAGACCAGACCCAGAGACCAGACCCAGAGACCAGACCCAGAGACCAGACCCAGAGACCAGGCACAGAGACCAGACCCAGAGACCAGAACAAGAGACCAGACCCAGAGACCAGAACAAGAGACTAGACCCAGAGACCAGACATAGGGACCAGACCCAGGGACCAGACCCAGAGCATTGGGTAGGACAGACCCAGAGACCAGGCACAGAGACCAGACCCAGAGACCAGACCCAGATGGGTAGGACAGACCCAGAACCCAGAGACCAGACCCAGAGACCAGACCCAGAGACCAGACCCAGGGACCAGACCCAGAGACCAGACCCAGAGCACGGCGTAGGACAGTCACAGTGAGATAGTGACACTGAGGAGTGAAAGTAGCAGCCAATGCACCGTGGTGATGACCTTGGAGAAGCAATGAGAGGGAATTACTCTTGCCGACATACATGGCCAACAATGTTCACTAAAGTAAATGATGAGAGTGCTACTTTCACTATAGAGACAATCGGTTCCTCTACAAAATTCACTAGTGTTAAACCGCGTTAGCCTGAAGAAAAAAAAAGGGAGACAAACTTTGAAACAATATGATCTTTCAGTATATAAGCTTTAAAATGATTTGTCGTCCCTATTAACCGAACTAAAACTTAAATCAGTCCCCCCCCCAACCCTTCACTTCTTAATTAAAGATGTATTCCTATCCTACCTGAAATCATCTGGTACCTCATAGACCAAAACTGTACCATTGTGGTCACTGTTAGTGGTCACTAGGATGTCCAGCTTATGATCGCCATTGATGTCAGTCACCAACACATCAAATGGTTTCCCAGCTGTGCTGTCAACTACCACGCTCCGTACCTGACATTGGACGACACAGAAACAGTTTTAGAACCTCTGCACAGCCAGCACAGACATAAACAAAATAAACTAGTTACGCCTTTAAAAAAAATCCATTATTTTAACTCGTGGCGTCTGCTTGATTGCCGAAAAACTTTGGATCGATTATTAACCCACTTTGTCATAAGCTAGGGATCTGAAATTTTGCATACAGACTCGTGCCGATGACAATATGTTCTACAAAAAATATTTCAAATTGATCGAATCTACTATAATTAAGTTAATTAAATTTTAGATTACCTCTATTTATCTCTAGGTCGCATGTTAATTTTTGTGCTAGATTGTCGCGGTGCATATTACAGTGAAAGGCCTTTTTAATATTTTCCTGTCGCGTGGTGCGGTGCGTATTATATTGACTATACTCTTTTAAAATATATTCCTGATCTGTAAATGTAAATGTTGGTTACTGCTAGTCTTGTCTCAAGGTGCGCATTATATTAAACATGTATTTATAACCCTTTTCCGGTGATCAAATCAAGCTGAAATTTAGCAGGCAGACTGTAGTCGTTTTTTTTTAATACTAAAAATCCTTTGTATATGAGACATTAATAACTTTACTTTTGGAATTTTGTATTGTCGGGTGATGGGTATTGTGATGGACATACTTTTTACTTATGTCTCATAAATAAAGAATTTATAGTCAAAATCTTTGTTTGTTTTTTTTTCGGATTTCTTTTTTTTTTTTTTTTTTTTTTTTTAGGCTCGCAATGAGTTTTAACGAGAAGTATAAAAACAACATAAAGAACGGAAGCACCTTAAAATTTGAGAATTACTGTAGACATTAAGAGACATTTACTTACTGACGATTTGTCTGACCAGTCCTGTCGAGCGTTCTCTGTCCAGTAGACGGTGACCTTGGGGTTAAAGAACTCGGCCACAACTATGGCCTCGTAATTCCTTGAGCCGACTTTGAATGTGGTCACAGTGAAGAATATGTCCGGCCCCGCAGCCAGGATGTTCTCATGCCATGGAGTGGACACTGAGTGACCAGGTGGATTAGTGAACCAAACCAGTTCTCCCTTGGCTGCCCCTGTGGATAACAGTTGTCGTAATTCAGTGCAGTTCATTTTAAGTCTCTCTCTCTCTCTCTCTCCACATAAATAACAGACACCAAACACACATTTTTCTTCATTCTTAATTCTCGCAGACATCTAAGTGCAAGAAATTAGTGAAGTGAGGTTTGCTGGCACTGACACATCTCCACACTACGTCCAAAAATCAATCTGTTACTAAGATCTATCTGTCTACTATTTGAAAATTACCCATCATTGGTCTGTTAGTCCGACCTATCTGTCCACTATGTCCAAATTACTAATAATGGGTTTGTTAGTTCGATATATCTGTCCACTATGTCCAAATTACTAATAATGGGTTTGTTAGTTCGATATATCTGTTCACTATGTCCAAATTACCAATCATAGGTTTGTTAGCTCGACACGTCAGAGCGTCCAGCGTGCCATCTTTGTTCATGTCCACCCACAAGACCCTGTGGTAGAACCAGCTCCCACTGCCACTGGAGATGGTGGACAGCGTGGGGTGGGGGGCGTCCAGGTTGTACAGCTGGATGGAGCCGTCCGTCTTCGTGGGCACCAGGAAACCATCAGGGATGGCGACATAACGGCTGTTCAAAGCTCGGACTGTGAACAATGAGATGGGCGGGTTAGAGAAGGAAAACATCAGGGATGGCGACATAACGGCCGTTCAAAGTTCGGACTGTGAACATGGAGAGGGGCGGGTAAGAGAAGGAAAACATCAGGGATGGCGACATAACGGCTGTTCAAAGCTCGGACTGTGAACATGGAGAGGGGCGGGTAAGAGAAGGAAAACATCAGGGATGGCGACATAACGGCCGTTCAAAGTTCGGACTGTGAACATGGAGAGGGGCGGGTAAGAGAAGGAAAACATCAGGGATGGCGACATAACGGCTGTTCAAAGCTCGGACTGTGAACATGGAGAGGGGTGGGTTAGAGATGGGATTGGAAGTCACGAGACTGAGAGATTGTTTGTGTGTGTGCGTGTATGTGTGTATGTATTTGTGTGTGTATATGTGTGTATGTATTTGTGTGTGTGTGTATGTATGTGTGTGTATGTGTGTGTGTGTGTGTGTGTGTGTGTGTGTGTGTGTGTGTGTGTGTGTGTGTGTGTATGTATTTGTGTGTGTGCGTGTATGTGTGTATGTATTTGTGTGTGTGTGTGTATGCGTGTATGTATTTGTGTGTGTGTGTGTGTATGTATTTGTGTGTGTGCGTGTATGTGTGTATGTATTTGTGTGTGTGTGTATGCGTGTATGTATTTGTGTGTGTGTGTATGTATGTGTGTGTGTGTGTGTGTGTGTGTGTGTGTGTGTGGTGCGTGCGGGCTGGATATGGGATTAAAAGTCATGAGACTGAGATTTTGTGTGTGTGTATGTTTGTGTGTGTATATGTTTGTGTGTGTATATGTTTGTGTGTGTGTATGTTTGTGTGTGTATGTTTGTGTGTGTGTATGTTTGTGTGTTTGTGTGTGTGTGTTTTCGCCGGTTAGAGATGGGATTGGAAGTCATGAGGCTGAGATTGTGTCTGTGTGTATGTGAGTGTGTGTGTGTGTCTTTGTGTTGTGTGCGTGTGTATGTGTGTGTGTATGTGTGTGAGAGTGTGTGTGTGTGTGTATGTGAGTGTGTTGTTAGAGATGGTACTGAATAGCATTGTAGAGAAAGATATAGAGATGGGGGATGGGTAAAGGATGGCTGCAATTGCATGAAGTTTAGTTATTTCGTTCCCGCCTTACATATCATTGATGCGTCCAGATTTATGGTCACCTCAATGTTACTAAATTTACGCCAATTAATGAAATTCTCAAGGAAACAAACTTAAAATTCGTGCCACCTGCACCCAGCATTGGCTTCTTGAGCCAACATGGTAGTCTTTACGATCTCCCTCCCCCAGCCCTTTAAATTTTCCACACGCCTACTGTACATTCACCAAGCAAAAAATTGCAGAGATGTTACGATTCATGAATTGTCACCAATATCAACAAAAGCAGGTAATATTTAGAGTAGGGCTGTTAGTGATATTTTTTTTATTGCTCGATTAATCAGAAAATATATTTTATCGATAAATAGAATAATTGTGAATAATTATATTTTTATAACGCATTTATAGATCCCGTTAATTTGCAGTTCATTATTTCGCGAAATCTTTTAAGTCACGGTAATTCCATGGCTCCCAAATTTTGTGACGTCCCACAGCAAATATGTTTTTATTATTTGCAAGAAATATGGAAGAGAAACCTTTTAATTTAAAGTATGCCCGTCTAAATAAATTATAATATTGCGTGGAGAAAAGTATGTAGTCAACAGAAAATATTAATTATTAATCAATTGGGAAAAAAAACTATTAAAATATTTTATGAAATGTTAATTTAACAAATTAATTTTAATCGATTAAAACATTAATCGATTGATTGATTAATTAATCGTTAATTTCCGCAGACCCAGTTTAACGTACTTGCTGACAAGGAATGTTTAAGAATACCAATATCACCGAAACAGGGATTGTTTAGCCTAAAAGGTTAACAGGAAGTGTTTGCTTAAATGAATGTACAAAGAAAAAGCAAAGTGTTCGAGTTCAACGAAAACAGTCTCTTACATGGGACCCCAGAGATCTCGTTCGGCCACTTCAAGGAGTGTGAGAAGGTCACTGGCTTGATCTTGGTGACGTCACCAAGCAGCTTCCCCACGTCTGACACTATGCTGACGTCACTGGTCAAGGCGCCGAAACTGGTGAGCAGCAGGTCGTAGCCAGAGTTTCCTGTTCGGGGGTAGAGGGCGGAGAATGCGGCGTGGGGGTAGGAAAATTTACCCAACAGCTGGGGCGCGCCATGGACACAGAGGAATAAGGTCAAAACGGGAATCAATCGCTTCATTGTCTTCATGCTATAGGCTTACTTTCATTACTTCTAAAATGTAAAAAAATAATAATAATAAAAAATTTTAAAAATTAAAAAGATCAACAATGGTCATGGTTCTAACATACTGAGATGATGTTGCTAAAGTCGAAGTCTCGTACATAATTAAGATATCAAAAAAGTTATGAGTAGTCAACACAAGTCAACAGTGATTTAAAAAAAACAACAAAAAAAAACATTCAACAAAAGTCAAAGTAGACAATACAACATTGTTACACGAAATGTTTTTAAGGCAAATTTCCTCAATGTAAGAATCTGTGTTGTTATGAAATAATCTAAATTATAAATAATTAGAATTTAAAAAATAATAAATGTAATAAGTATCTTGTAAACAAACTCACAACCGAAGAAGATAAAACAATGAAATAACGCAAATATATTCCGAAAGTAATATATAGAAGTTTTTAACTTACTATTTACTTTGTGCTTTGAGATTTCAGTGGACAGATTTTATCTAATCTCGCAACAGCTGGAGTTTCAGAATTTCAACCCTGCGACACGACAATTTCAATGAAACATAGTATCATCAAAACTAAAATAGGTTACATCATTGAATATATCAGGGATCGCCAACCTACGTGCCACCGATCCACGAATTCAGTTCATGCAGCTCACGAAAGTACTTGTATTTGTTCGATAAAACATGTAGAACGTGAACATTTGTGATACAATTCAACAAAAAAATAATATATTTAGAATACCAGAAGATCTGTGCACGTGAGGTGACCTTAAATTAACTATTTTCACGTTTTGATCTCCTTTAACATTGTAATTTTTCCTTCCCCGACTCGTGGAAGCTCAGCGTTTAAGAATGGAGAGTAAAGTGGTAACAAAGGTCTAGAAGATTGGTTGCATAATGTGTAGCGCAAGTGTTGCCCTTTTGAAATCGTGCAATATACGGAATCTCAAAAAAAAATAAAATAATAATAATAATATATATATATATAAATCCGATATAATAAAAAGGCAGTTGTCTATGCGGTTCCCGAAAGCGATTGGTCCTTCAAACTCCTACAGCCAATCACTAGCGGTGAAAATTTAAATATCATTTCGTTACTGAACAAATTTACGCGGATGTAAAAAACGAGTTACTTTTTATGCAGTAATTTTTTCCTTATTCATTACTGTTTTCCAATCTTGAAGTGTGTCACTACTGTTACTCCTAGACAACATGCTACCGAAACGATGGCGGAACGTCGTTGGACGGACTGCATTGCTCGTCTATCAATATTAGTCAATGTTTTCTCACACTTACAAGATCCACTCTAAGAAATATTTATCCACTAAATTTTAAAATAGAAACCAGAAGAAATCTCTACACAAGTAAGTTTCTTATAAATGAATCTGTCACAAGTTACAAAATAGTGCATAAGAGGTAAGAACGAGGACAACCATTTACTGGTGTAAACTTCAATAAAGAGTGTGTGACTGATGCACCAAATGACGGGGATCCTAGGAAAGACGACTTGTTTCAAGCTATTCTTTGGTATCCTTCCGTATGGAGAGACCATGATGGAAGCTCGGACATCTGCAGTGGTTCTCTTGTTGACGTAGGAGTAGCAATTTGACAAGCCATGCAGTTTTTAACTTTTTTCTCTACAGCTGCATTCATGCCTTGGAACCAAACTTTCTCACGTAGCAAAGCTAGAGTTTTTGTTTGCCCTTGGTGTCCAATGTGTGCTAATTCAACAGCTTGTTTCTGTATTGATTTAGGTAGAAAAATTTGTTTGACCTTGAGAAGAATTCCATCTTGAGTGACTGTCAATTCTTGTGCACATTGCTTGAGTATATCAAATGTTCTTACTTCATTAACTGGGACAGATGTGGTATGTCTGTACCATTGTCCTGTTTCAAGTGATTTGATGACGGCTTGCAAAGTAGGATCTTTTGCAGTCTCATCAGCAACTTGTTGTAATGTCATAGCCTTTGGTATAGCATTGTCTGTTAAATACTGAATATATTCTTCAGCTATTTTCTCTTCTCTTGAACTTGGTACATTACGAGCTGGATGTCTGCTCATATAATCAGCAGGATTGTCTTTACCCTTTTGGTACTTAATGTTCATATTGTAAGCTTGGCCTTTCAGCTTACCTTGTCCTGTAAATCTATCTGGGAACTGTGCAGTAATCTCACAGGTGTTCACTGCTGTTACTTTCTGAAGAAGTTGAAGTTCAAGACAAGTTGTCCAACCAATGATGGGTATTTCTTTTGTTTTCACAACAAGGAAATCGGCAGATATGTCAATATTCTTGTGCAATATTTGTGCATTGAATTTCCCTATAACATCTAGTGGTTGACTTGATGAAAATGGAAATATCTTGGTTGTGCTACCATTCAGATGAGGTTTGGGAGTTAGCTTTTTGAATACATGTTCTGGCAGAATGTTGATGCTTGCTCCAGAATCTGCTAATGCTTGTATCATGCTCCCATTGATGTTAACTTCAAATAAAGGTAAATGTTTTCTTTGAATAGTGCACATGTACGCGTAGTCATCCTCTACAGTGTTATTCACGTTTCTAATGTCCTTTTTAAAACTAGGTTTCTGGTGTGTGATGCGTTTCGGTTGAAATACTGGTCTATTTGCACTATTGCAAACAGTAGCAAAGTGATTGTTTTTACCACAAGCTCGACACTGCTTATTGAAAGCGGGACAATACTTCTGACCACCTTCATGAGGCCATGCTCTTCCACAATTCTTACATTTAGAGTAAGGAACTCTGTCTTGTTTTTGCGTAGATCTATAATTGTGTTGTTTGGGCTTGCTGTAATTAGTTGAGCTAGAACTAGTAGTAGATCTCATTTTGTGCAGAGATGCATTATTTCCTTCTATCTCATTAACATGTTTTTGCGTGATCTCGCAGGTTCTGGCAAACTGTAATAAGTCTGTCAACAATATATTAGGATTGGTTCATCCTTTTTCCCGTACCTTGGATGATTTACAACCAGCTATTAGTTGTGACCTTATCTCTTCATCAGGGTTATGGAACTCACACGATGGTGCTAGCTGCTTTAACTCTGTGTAGAAGGTTTCTATCTCTTCTGTTTGTTGATGGAGCTGTCTGAAAGCATATCTTTGAATCTCTTTGTTTACTCTAGGATTAAAGTAACGGTTCAATGCTTGAATGAGCTTATCAAACACTGATTCATCCGGTGTTGGAGTTGTTTCTAAATCCGGTAGTGATTCAACTATATCATTAAGATCATTACCAGCATATGTTAGTAGGAGAGCTTTCTTTTTGCTTTCGTCAGTGACATTGTATGCCACAAACAAGTTATTTGTTAGCCTTGACACCCACTTGTGCCATCGAGTAGCCACACCTTCTGCCTTCGTATCGAATGCAGGGTAGGCTGATAGCTGAGCAAAAGCCATTTTGTAAATTTGTTTGAGTTTGTGTCTCCTCGTTAGAACTTGATAAAGTAATCGAACGAATTAAAATATGGTTCAATACTTATCAATCTTTATAGAAATTAGATCTGATCTTCCTTTCCAAAGTTGTTTGGATTGTTTCTGACGAAGATGTTCATGGATTGCTTCTGATTAGAAAATTTTTCCTCGTCGCCAATTGTAATAAATGAAAACCCATACACACATCGTGCCTTAGTTCCCTCTCTTTAATTACCTATCATCACTTCCGGTTATCACCAAGAACTCTCACTCTATTAATTAATTATATACATGACCATCAAGAGTTATTTCCCTTATTACAGTAGGGATAGTGATAGTCATAGTGATCAGTGATAGTCACAGTTTGGAAGTTTTAAATTCACACTAGCGCGTTTCACTGCATGGGTTTTTAGATGCAGATGTTTAAACACCGAATTTGTTGTAGCTATGTTTTTGATAACTCCATCATCTTTGATACCTTTTAAAAGTTTATAAATCTATAAATTATATTATAATTATATATTTATAATTTATACATAATGTTCTTTAATTATGCAATTGTAATGCTGAAAGTAGCGTTTTCTCCCCCCCCCCTCAGAGCTTTCGTTCTCATTTAAACTCATTACCTGCGATTATTGTAACTAACAGTAACAGAAAGATGTTCGCCCCTCCCTAACCTTTTCCGATTTTCATTTCGTCATTTTTCCAGCCTTGGACAAAATTTTGTGACTCCTGGCATGTGGTTATATTGCATTATGTTTTGTTAAGAAATAAGAATCATGGCGTTTGTTTAGCTGTAGCAATATACTTTACTCGTGGCTGAAGTACCTGGATGTCAATTTAATAACTTGATAGAATTACTGGATGTCATGAGGCCACTGGTTGTTGTGCCTGGATATATGACCTGGATAAAGTACTTTCTTATAGTTATTACTAAGTTATTTTTCCTACATATAATACATGGGGGAGGTACCTGAATGGAGCGCTTAGATGTAATTGTAATACATAAGTGTAATGCGTAGCTGCAGAGAGTGATCCATGACTAGCACAAATACCTACATTGTGACTTCAGAAAAAATCATTTCATATATTTAATACCATGTTCAATGTTCAGTTCAAATATAAACGCTTTCCGGTTGTCTATCTATTACTATTATAATATAATTATAGCGCTGTAAAATATACCGGGGTGACTGAATCCAAATATCGTATACGTCTTTTTGAATGGCTGCAGTAATGGTTTCTCTGCCTTGCTAAAGTAGCTGGTTGCAGGAATGGTTGCTCTACTTGGCACTAGTACCTGGTTGCAGGAATGGTTGCTCTACTTGGCTCCAGTTCCTGGTTGCAGGAATGGTTGCTCTACTTGGCACTAGTACCTGGTTGCAGGAATGGTTGCTCTACTTGGCACTAGTACCTGGTTGCAGGAATGGTTGCTCTACTTGACACTACTACCTGGTTGCAGGAATGGTTGCTCTACTTGGGTCCAGTTCCTTGTTGCAGGAATGGTTGCTCTACTTGGGTCCAGTTCCTTGTTGCAGGAATGGTTGCTCTACTTGGCACTACTACCTGGTTGCAGAAATGGTTGCTCTACTTGGCACTACTACCTGGTTGCAGGAATGGTTGCTCTACTTGGCTCCAGTTCCTGGTTGCTGGAATGGTTGCTCTACTTGGGTCCAGTACCTGGTTGCAGGAATGGTTGCTCTACTTGGCTCCAGTTCCTGGTTGCAGGAATGGTTGCTCTACTTGGCTCCAGTTCCTGGAATAGTTGCTCTACTTGGCTCCAGTTCCTGATTGCAGGAATGGTTGCTCTACTTGGCTCCAGTTCCTGGAATGGTTGCTCTACTTGGCTCCAGTTCCTGGAATGGTTGCTCTACTTGGCTCCAGTTCCTGAAATGGTTGCTCTACTTGGCTCCAGTACCTGGTTGCAGGAATGGTTGCTCTACTTGGCTCCAGTTCCTGGAATGGTTGCTCTACTTGGCTCCAGTACCTGGTTTCAGGAATGGTTGCTCTACTTGGCTCCAGTACCTGGGATGGTTGCTCTACTTGGCTCCAGTTCCTGGAATGGTTGCTCTACTTGGCTTCAGTTCCTGGAATGGTTGCTCTACTTGGCTCCAGTTCCTGTTTGCAGGAATGGTTGCTCTACTTGGCTCCAGTACCTGGAATGGTTGCTCTACTTGGCTCCAGTACCTGGAATGGTTGCTCTACTTGGCTCCAGTTCCTGTTTGCAGGAATGGTTGCTCTACTTGGGTCCAGTTCCAGGAATGGTTGCTCTACTTGGCTCCAGTTCCTGGAATGGTTGCTCTACTTGGGTCCAGTTCCAGGAATGGTTGTTCTACTTGGCTCCAGTTCCTGGAATGGTTGCTCTACTTGGCTCCAGTTCCTGGTTGCAGGAATGGTTGCTCTACTTGGGTCCAGTTCCTGGAATGGTTGCTCTACTTGGCTCCAGTTCCTGGAATAGTTGCTCTACTTGGCTCCAGTTCCTGGTTGCAGGAATGGTTGCTCTACTTGGCTCCAGTACCTGGTTGCAGGAATAGTTGCTCTACTTGGCTCTAGTTCCTGGTTGCAGGAATGGTTGCTGTACTTGTTTCCAGTACCTGGTTGCATAGAGCCTTTAGACATTTGTCCCGGGACCCTCTAGCATGGGGGTCCCATGGAAATATGCTTATGTAAATATATTATGTATTATGCATATTTATTTTTTTATTCATGCGGGGTGGGGGGCGCACTCTTTCCTCTTTGCTCGGAGGCCCAACACTTTTTCGTTGCCCAAAGTCTCAAAGTGATGTAAAGACTTCTCTGAATGCATTCCTTTACTTTAATATAATATACAAATATAATGGCCTCATAAGAGGGCTCGTTATATTGTAATAAAACTATTGTAACAGGGTTATTGAAACTCACTGAACAGTGCTGTAGAACAACTATTACTATTAGTACGAGTACATGGGTTTTGTTTGATGTTGCATTACTTACTGAAGTAAATTGTGGGCTTAAATTGTGCAAAATAAATAAAGACTAATGCTAATATGGTTAATACACAAATCTACTGCATTTTGGTAGTGCATTTCTGTATGACACTAAATTTTAGCAGTCTCTACTGCATGGCTTGAGAGCATGTCTGTAGTACATATTGGTAGATTTAATTAATTTTAGTTTACTAATCATTTTTTAGCAGAAGAAAAATCCTTGGAATCACTAAATCTTCTCTTCATGTTAAGGGAATGAGTTCAAGATAAAATAAGGCCAAGGTTGGCTGTCACGTTTTTGTGGATGTAAATTTGAACATGTGTCCTGATCTTTAGTCAACAAGAATTGGTGTTCTCAAATTATAGACATGTGAGGCCTGAGAAACTTGATAACTAGATCAACGTCAACAAGAAAAGAACGATAGTAATAAGTGTGAAAAGCAGTCGTACTTGTATGATGGCCAATCAAGTTTAACACTGACAATGCACCTCGTAGTTACAGAATCTTCAAGTCACCCACACGAGTTACAAATAATTTTTTTATTAACGAGATTGAAGTGAGCTGTTTAGATATTGATCAGACCTCTTTAAAAAGCCTTTAATGAGATTTTGATCGAAAGGAATAGACATTGATTGTAACATTTTTGTACTTAATCGGTAGTTATGGAGTATAACATTTCTGGAATGTATTTGAAGGACATGACTGCAACATTTAACAGATTTGATGTGACGGTATTGGCTGGGAAAGTTCTGGCTGTTAAGTTAGTAGGCGTGATCTTTGACAAACAGAGATTTCTCCCCGGCCACGCCCTCAAGTCCTCCCTTGTATTCGCCAATGGAAGCCAGACCGTTTGCCTGTGGGAAGATATCAATGGGCGTGTTTAAAGGGGATAGCACTGAATTTATTGGGTCATGTTTGGATGTGTGGATATGTGGGTGGATAGATGTGTCGAGGTGTGGATATGTGGGTGGATAGATGTGTCGAGGTGTGGATATGTGGGTGGATAGATGTGTAGAGGTGTAGATATGTGGGTGGGTAGATGTGTCGAAGTGTGGATATGTAGGTGGATATATGTGTCTAGGTGTGGATATCTGGGATGATTGATGTGTCAAGTGTCAAGGTGTGAGGTAGGTGGGTGGATAGATGTGTCGAGGTGTGGGTATCTAAGATGATAGTTGTGTCGAGGTGTGGGTATCTAAGATGATAGATGTGTCGAGGTGTGGATATCTGGGATGATTGATGTGTCAAGTGTCAAGGTGTGAGGTAGGTGGATGGATAGATGTGTCGAGGTGTGGGTATCTAAGATGATAGATGTGTCGAGGTGTGGATATGTGGGTGGATAGTTGTGTCGAGGTGTGGGTATCTAAGATGATAGATGTGTCTAGGTGTGGATATCTGGGATGATTGATGTGTCAAGTGTCAAGGTGTGAAGTAGGTGGGTGGATAGATGTGTCGAGGTGTGGATATGTGGGTGGATAGTTGTGTCGAGGTGTGGGCATCTAAGATGATAGTTGTGTCGAGGTGTGGGTATCTAAGATGATAGATGTGTCGAGGTGTGGGCATCTAAGATGATAGTTGTGTCGAGGTGTGGGTATCTAAGATGATAGATGTGTCGAGGTGTGGGTATCTAAGATGATAGATGTGTCGAGGTGTGGAAGGATGTATAGGTGAAAATTAGGACTCAATGAACCGATGGGAGTAGAAATCGATCATTGAGAGTGAAAAATGTTTTATCAAAAGAAGACTTAATTTGGCATATATATCAAAATATCTAGGACACACTAATTAAATGTACACAATTTGCACCGTCATAGACTGCTTAAACACACGTTAAGCCACACACATATCTTTCTTGCATAGACACTTATAGATAGTTATAGTCGTCAAAGAAAGCTACATAAAATTTTACATTAATTTACTTATGTCTAAGTAAGTTTACGAACTAAACGCCCAATTTTGTCATGTACTTACAACCCTATTGATAAATACTTAATACCATGAGCACCACTGAGTACAGAAAATGACGTCACACTAGTTTAGCTACACACCTTGGCTCTCTTAAGCAGCTCGTTCTGTGCCGGCCTAATCTTGTCGTCCTTACCACCCCAGGCAGCCAGGACACTGGCCTGCAGGGCTCGGCCATAGGAGAAGGTCAGCGGCCATGGACGTCGTAAGGGGACCTGTATGCAAGAGACAAGGTCATAAAGGTCCACGGGGTCATACCTGTACACAATATCATACCAGTACACAGGCTATAAAAAAGCGATTGATCGAAAGAATTAGAGAAAAAGTATTGGATGTTAGTGGGGAGGGGTACGTGGTCACCGCTACTTGAACAAAACAAGAACACATCATCTTAGACTTTGAACTATGAGACGGCAGCAGTTTCGGAATATATCCTCTAAGTGTTAGTTTAAAACCCCGTTTCTTTGATCAATTAATCTGGCTAATATGATATTAACTTAGATAAGACTTAATGCTTTAAACTTCCGATGATCTCTTTGTTTAATTTCGGCATGATTTACCCGATTGATAGCATTGAGATTGTTGGTATTGAGATTGTTGGTATTGAGATTGTTGGTATTGAGATTGTTGGTATTGAGATTGTTGGTATTGAGATTGTTGGTAATAAAATTGATGGCATTGAGATTGATGGCATTGAGATTGATTGCATTGTGATTGTTGGTATTGAGATTGTTGGTATTGAAATTGATGACATTGTGATTTTTGGTATTGAGATTGTTGGTATTGAGATTGTTGACATTGAGATTGTTGGCATTGTGATTGTTGGTATTGAGATTGTTGACATTGAGATTGTTGACATTGAGATTGTTGGTATTGAGATTGTTGGTGTTGAGATTGTTGGTATTGAGATTGTTGGTATTGAAATTGATGGCATTGTGATTGTTGGTATTGAAATTGTTGCTATTGAAATTGATGACATTGAGATTGATGGCATTGTGATTGTTGACATTGAGATTGATGGCATTGAGATTGATGGCATTGAGATTGTTGGTATTGAAATTGATGGCATTGAGATTGATGGCATTGAGATTGATGGCATTGAGATTGATGGCATTGAAATTGATGGCATTGAGATTGATGGTATTGAGATTGATGGCATTGAGATTGATGGCATTGAGATTGATGGCATTGAAATTGATGGTATTGAGATTGATGGTATTGAGATTGATGGCATTGAAATTGATGGCATTGAGATTGTTGGTATTGAAATTGATGGTATTGAGATTGATGGCATTGAGATTGATGGCATTGAGATTGATGGCATTGAGATTGATGGCATTGAGATTGATGGCATTGAGATTGATGGTATTTAGATTGATGGCATTGAGATTGATGGCATTGAAATTGATGGCATTGAGATTGATAACATTGAGATTGATAACATTGAGATTGATGATATTGAGATTGATGGCATTAAGATTGATGGCATTGAGATTGATGGTATTGAGATTGATGGCATTGAGATTGATGGTATTGAGATTGATGGCATTGAGATTGTTGGTATTGAGATTGATGGCATTGAGATTGATGGCATTGAGATTGTTGGTATTGAGATTGATGGCATTGAGATTGATGGCATTGAGATTGATGGCATTGAGATTGATGGTATTTAGAGTGATGGTATTGAGATTGATGGCATTGAGATTGATGGCATTGAGATTGATGGCATTGAAATTGATAACATTGAGATTGATGGCATTGAGATTGATGGCATTGAGATTGATGGTATTGAGATTGATGGCATTAAGATTGATGGCATTCAGATTGATAACATTGAGATTGATAACATTGAGATTGATGGTATTGAGATTGATGGCATTAAGATTGATGGCATTGAGATTGATGGCATTGAGATTGATGGCATTGAGATTGATGGTATTGAGATTGATGGCATTGATATTGTTGGTATTGAGATTGATGGCATTGAGATTGATGACATTGAGATTGTTGGTATTGAGATTGATGGCATTGAGATTTATGGCATTGAGATTGATGGTATTTAGAGTGATGGTATTGAGATTGATGGCATTGAAATTGATGGCATTGAGATTGATGACATTGAGATTGATGGCATTGAGATTGAT
>MUZC01004579.1:136322-149351 GCA_002072015.1 Radix auricularia | reverse complement strand
AAGGTTTTTAATTTCATTCTCGGTGCTCTTGATGTACAGGTCCAGAGCCTTGGATTGACCAGGCGGTGGAGTCCATGTGGATTTTCTTTGTTTATGAAATGGGAACAATTCATCTTCGGGAGGGGTGTTGTTATTCCCGGCAAAATGGAACTGAAGTCTGAGAGCACGGAAAAAACGCTGAGAGTCACTTTGAAGTTGGAAACGGTCACATGAGGGTGTAAGGGGAATGAATTTAAGTCCTTTAGAGAGAAGAGATCTTTCATCCTCTGAGAGAGGTAAATCTGGGGGTATACAAACGACCAAATTCTTGTTGGTGGTGGTCTGTAGAGGTGTAGGTTTGGGACAAGGTTTTAATTTACTCAGTTTCTTCTTTTTGTGGGTTGACAGGAAAAGATAAAGGTCACGGTTGAGTTGGTGGATTATGACTCTAATGATATTAAAAGCCAGGTGGTGGTCACGTAACTTAGAAAGTATGCTGTCTTCAAGGCGGTAGATTAAAGTGCTTAGATAAGCGATATACCGTTTGTGGGTGTGTATGAGAAGACGCATACGTTGAAAAGCAACTTTCTTCCCAAAAGATTGAAGTTTGGATATATCTTTAGAGTTAAAGGAAGCAGATGCCGGGTTAAAATTGCTGGAAAAGCCTTTGGGTACAAGGCCGAGGCGAATGCAATTAGTAAGGAATTTGAGATGAACAGTGTAACGGGTTTTCTTGAAAAGGTTAAAGGCCAGCTCCTTGCAATCATTGCCTAAATCAGGTGTTAGTAAACTGAAGGTAGTTAAAATGAAGGATCTCAGTTGATTCATAGTACATTTGGTTGAAGGCATAGTGATAAAGTAAAAAGAGGGGCAGAAAGAGAAGTTAGTAGAATATAAATAAATAAAAATAAAAATCTAGTAGATATAAGAAATATAAGGGGAGAAAGGTTGTGGGGAATGCCTAGACTGAAAGGTTGAAGACAATTAAAAGAAGCAGCAACCACAGGAGATGAGAAGGGGAAACACTAAAAAAATTGTAACAAAATAAAATAATAACAACAGGACAACCATCAAGTAGCAGTCAGGAGGTAAAAGTAGTAAACAAAATGAGGGGTAGGACTGCAATCAGGCTTATACAGAATATTATACTGAACATATTAGGGCGATTACACAAGATAAACAGTGTCCCGTCTCCCGTCACTTCAATGGGCGCGACCATATGGGTGTCAAGGACCTGGCAGTCACTGCTATTGTCTCGTGCACAAACACACCCACGAGAGTCCAGATTGAAAACAGATTAATAGAGAGCCACGGTACAATTGCTCCACACGGGATGAACATGGTCTTTTCTTTGTCCACCTAGGTGATTGCCCCGCCCCCTCTCTGCTTTCCTATATAAAATCGCTCTGTCATCTCTCAGTTTCACTTTTTCTTTGGATACTTCGGATTCCACCACAGCTAAGTTCCTTCATTTTTCATTTTTTATTTTCGTTTTGTTTGTGTCTTGTATGTTCGTTGATAAAGGCTCTTTGCCGAAACGTTCGCTGTTTTGTTACGTCCGGTCAGGCTAACCCATACCTTGTTTACGTCTTTTCCATTGAATTCTGTATAAGCCTGATTGCAGTCCTACCCCTCATTTTGTTTACTAATTCATTTTTTATGTAGCATATCTCTAAATATTATTCTTTTTTTCTTTTTTTGAAACAGCCACATGCAATATGAAATTATTTTAAAACATTGTACACCAAACCATTATCGATGATCTTGATCATTTTAGGATATTAGTAAACTGATGTTTTCCCTCATCCTCTACCATCACTCTTACCATCGGACACCGCCTCACTCCAAAGCTAAGCCTCTGCATTTTAGTTAGACTCTACCCATGTTACTAGTGATACCTTTATTTTGACAAGTTCCATAAACATTATTGTATTAATGATACTTCTGTTACAAGTTCTGTCATGTATGAAATTAGCTAATTATGGTGTGATGTACCTCGGATAAATACTGTATGTATTACTGTATACGTTGCAGTGTTTTTTAGTCTTATTATTAACTGAAAATTGATGCTTTCCTCTGGCTCGCAACGAATTAGGCAATTAAAATATAACAGTTGACTTGACTTGTGAAATATTAGATATTAGAAAGCGATCCCGAAACGAATGAAATTCGTATCTCAGGGCACTACTGGAAGTGACATGTCAATAAGTACAGTGCCGACTTATCAGCAGTTTTACCGACTTGAACTTTGTTGTGATTTAGTTGCCTGCGCTCTTGTGTCTGTAGCAATGTCAAGGACAATGCGCAACTCCTCCTAGAAAACCAATAAAATGATTGCTCTGTTTAATGACCCTTGAAACTTAATGTCATACGCCGTGTCAATCGATGGAATGTCATCTCACTAGTCCCAGTCAATCGATGACATGTCATCTCACTAGTCCCAGTCAATCGATGACATGTCATCTCACTAGTCCCAGTCAATCGATGACATGTCATCTCACTAGTCCCAGTCACTAATTCTCCTGAAATAAATTGTTATCCCCTTAAATTGTAGGTTGTTTTTTTCATATCGTATTTTAGCAATCAATTAACATTTTTTTTTTAGAAACGATTAACAATGTGTCAGTCAGAAAGTATCGAAAGTATTATTGTATTACTGTCACAACTATTCCCCTGCATGTTGGAGGTGTTAAAGGTTCAACAATATCGTTATTTAGAGATAAAAGGCTTCTTAATTATGTTCATGAAAATTGCAGAAAATGATAGCAAACCAAAAACACAACAAAAAATGTGTTTAAATACATCAGAAACTTGCTGTAGAAGAATTAAAACAAATAAGAAAGATAAAGGATGAATCTATTAGATGTGTGACAGGTGTAACAATAAGAGAGCAAAATGATGGAATATATTCTAGATATGACAGATGACAGATAGAACGAATAATTGACATGAAATTGTGAATATGTTCTAGGTATAAACATGACATGTCTTCATATCTCTACAAAATGTCGAGTTTTCTTTGACTTGAAATTGTTCAGAAACTTCAATCCGTACAAAAAACATTTTATCAAATTGGTTACTCTAAATGGAAGGTCAAATTTCAAGAGGAAATTCTTTATAAGATGCCAATGATTGCATAATACTTAAAACTGAACAGATTTAAAATTTTGTATTTTTTTATTGTTGTGCATTTACAATTTTCACCCATATCTCAATAACTGTTCACATTTTTAAATAAAACAACCAAACAATGAACAAAAGTTTCATAATTATTTTTCCAATTTAAAAAAAAAAACTGCAGAAAAATATTTTCTCGTTGAAATTTCCGGAAATAGCTTTGAAGGCTGAGCCTCACAAACCTTGCCCAGCCTCACAAACATTGCGCAGCCTCACAAACATTGCACAGCCTCACAAACCTTGCCCAGGCTCACAAACCTTGCCCAGCCTCACAAACCTTGCACAGCCTCACAAACCGTGCCCAGCCTAACAAACCTTGCACAGCCTCACAAACCTTGCCCAGCCTCACAAACCTTGCCCAGCCTCACAAACCTAGCACACACTCGATGTTCTATCCGTTTGTCATACTATTGTTTCACCACCTCATAACCACGCCTTTATTCTATATAACCTTATTGTCACGCCCATTGACACTTGTTTTAAAGTGAACTCGTCCCTACACCTTGACCCCCCTGCCCAGGTTCAAGAGTCCCACCTAGGGAGTTACACCTGCATTGCTGAGGTACGGGGACAGTTCAACGAATCAACAGCCTCCCTCTTGGCCGCCTACATCAACGGTTCTGTAACTGTGTCGCCAAGGTACAAATCAGTGGCCAGCATGACCATAGCTGTCTGGGACTGTAGAGTGGACACAAGACCTGTCCCAACATTCACCTGGATCAAGGATGGCCTCGTGCTGACCGAATCTTCTAGGATTAAAGTCAACCAGGTGGATATAGGTCACAGCATGCTCAAGGTGACTTTGAACTTTGTTCATTAGTTTTAAAGTCTATCATTAAAGAGCATTTGTTAAATGTCAAGGTTGTATTTTAGAAGTTAGACCCAAAAAACCTGTCTTAATGGTTTGTATAAAATTGTGTCTATGTTACAGCCAAAACGAATATTGGTTTGGGTCATTCTCTGATTGACCAATAGACATCGAAAGAGTCATTGGTTGAAATTAACACGAACAATTTAATAAGACAGTGGTCGCGAAACTTTCACTTAAGGAAATATTTCAAAATAGTTGGTCAAAGTAACAAATACATTTCATTAGATTTTGTAAATGTTTGCAGCATTCTGACAATGAAACAACAATAACAAAACAAAAAAAATCATGTTAAGCCTGGTCCCTATTGGAATTCAGGACGTGTTAGCGCATTTTCGTATTATGTATCAGTACTTATGTTAGAAATCAGCATTATGTAGTTATTAGTAATTGTGTTTAGATTTTAGACATATTTTTAAAAATTTTCTTGTGTAATGAATATACCTGACTTTTTTTTTTATTTAAAAGTCATGTCTTAACATTTTAAATTTTTTTATTTTCTCTTTAATCTAACTACAAGTCACCACAAATGATGACGCAAAACTCTCTAAACTTTTACACATATTCTAATGACGTCAACTAAAAAAAACAACTAATTCGCACCAGTCTTCAATGTGAAAAACTATGTATTCGACTTCCGGAAATGGCGGCCGTTCCCTGCGCTAGTGTTACCTCTCGATTCGAAATACTTTTTGGTAGTTTTAACGGGGTTTTTTAACGGATCGAGTAACTGAGTGTTGATGCACAAATGGCAGGTCAGGACCTACAAAAAACATATATACATCATGGGTCTAGGACTTATGGATGCTGAGATCTAGGGTGATGACAGACGGACGGACGGACAAAACGGGTGCAATAGCGATTTCGACATCTCGAAAATGCGCTAACAAAAACTATGGCGGCATGAAACGAACGTATGATTCAATGGTTAAGTTCATCATGATGACATTCCGTGTGATGAACATTTCATGTGATGAACATTTCAGATCAGCAACGTGACGTACAGTGACGTCGGTGATTACGTCTGCAACGTGAGCAGCTCAGCCCTTCCCCAGCCCGTGACCTCTGGGGCGGCACAACTCCACGTTTACGGGGCGCCAGTGATAACCTCAGCGCCCCTGTCATCAACTCTACCCTTAGGGTGAGTCCTCATGCCAACAACTTATATATCTAAATATAATAGTTATTTAAAACTATTTCCATTAGTATGTTTAAATATTAGGTTTACATGTTATAATTTCCACAAAACTCTCAGCTTATTATAAGTTTATAAAACAAATAACTTTTAAATCAGAGAAATGGAGGCCTTGTTTTAAAATTGTAAACAGGAATTTGGACATTTAAAATTTATTTTAATTTAATATGATAACTTCCTTAAAAAGTGTTAATGTTTTTTTTAATGCATAATTTAATGTAATTTTTTAACTATTATTTGCGGTTGCATAATTCGCACATCAATTCCTACGAGCCCTAAGGAACAGAGCCCACAAGGGTAACAACACCAAAAAAAAAAAAATCTCTATGCAGGAAAAAAAATTATATGAAGGAAGAAAAGCTGTTGCATTTGTTGACATTTTCTTAGTTATTAATTATGACATCAATTATCAATTATAACATCAATAATTAATTGTTTAAAGAGATTAGTTATTAGTTTTTATTTATTACTTTTAACTACTTTTGAGAGTATCTTTGCTCTGTGAACCAACGTCCAACACACTATGCTTTAATAACGTAATTGATTGTATTAGTACTAATAAACCCTTCGAAAGTTAGGTATTTCACTTTTTGACAATAATGGATATTTGCAAGGATCGCACTTCAAACAAATATATGTATTTATTTATTAATGAAAGATATAGTTAAGAGTGAACATATAAATACTGTATATTAATTTTAATAGAATTCTTTTAAAATAGTACAGTAAAGGGAATGAAAAATTTAGGTCGCCAAGAATTTAACCAGAAAATATATAAAAGTTAATGCTTTAATATTTTCAATTAATTGTTTTGAAAATTTGAGCACATACTTTCTTTTTGTAAGGGATTTAAAACTTTTTTTAAAGGATGCTTTTTCTTCAATAGAATGTCTTGAATTAAATCATTTCTATGTTAATTTTCTTCAACATATTTTATTTTAAAACATTTCTATTTTTGAAAAGACTTTCATTATTTAGCTCATTAAAAAGCATTTGAAATCCGCCACCAAACAAGCATTTCTTGTTCTTAGTGTAAATGTTTGCCTAAATCAATGATTTAGGCAAACATTTAAACAAGAACAAGAATTGCTTTTTATTTTCTAGAATTTGGTTTGATCTTTTCATGTTATTTTGCATTTTCATCGCTTGCACCCCCCTCCCCGCGGAATCACCATCAGATTTGGTCACAAATTCCACATTTCTATGACCAGGTACAACGTCACTTTGCTGTGCCCAGTCACCAGCGACCCCAGATCCCAGCTCCAGTGGACGTTTCAGGCTCAGGGGTCCAACTTACAGAAGGTCCTCATGACGTCACCACCAGACGTTATCATCAACGAACTGACCGGCTCGCTGGAGCGGTACAACCTGACGGAGACCAACAGCGGCACCTACTTCTGCACCTGGTCCAACCAGTACGGCAGCGACACGGGGCAGGCCAACCTCGTGGTTGACGGACAACCTCAACCTCCTGTCATCATCACACGGCCGACAGACGCGACAGTGACAGAGGGCGGTCGTCTGATTCTCAACTGTGGTGGGGTGGGCAACCCTAGACCCCAGGTCACGTGGTCATGGAACGGGGGATCGCTGGTCGACGTCAACGACCCCCGGGCGGAGTTAGCCAATAACGGCACGCTGATCCTCGCCAACATCACGCGATCCGACACGGGGACTTTCACGTGTCAGTTGAACAACTCTGAGGGCAGCACTCGCGCCAGTGCATTCGTCGAGGTTTATTTTAGACCTTACTTTACAGTAGTCCCTCAGAGTATCACGGTAATGGATAAATCATCATTTACTCTGCCGTGTGACGCGATCGGTAACCCCGGTAGGATATTAACCTGGGTGATCCCTTCTGATCCCACCAAAAACATCTCCGTCACTGACTCTGCCAACAGAAATGAGTTTGTTGTCTCCAACGGCTCTCTGTTTGTCAGGACATCGTCTCAATATCTTAAAGGAATCTTCACCTGCTTCGCCTCCAACACCGTGGGCTCCGTGAGAACGACAGCAACGGTCTCAGTAACTGGGCCGCCTTACTTTCTGGTCAGCCCCGTCAGCCAGGGGGTCGTCCAGAACGACACTGTTCTTCTGGAGTGCCAGGTGTCTGGGGATCCCCCGGCCAGTGTCACGTGGTACTACAGGTACATGGTGTCCCCGTCCATCGAGTCGACAGACGTCGCTCTCCTCAAACAGTCTCTGACGTCTGCCGACAAGCTGTCTGCTCAGAACCTGACGGCCTTGACACCTGGCGTGACGTCACGGTACTCTTGGCAGGACTCGACGTCCCTGAAGATGTCCTCCGTGCAGGAAACTGATGCCGGACTTTACATTTGTATGGCGGCCAACAGCCTCGGCTCCAACTTTGAGGTCGTCACGTTGCTGGTAAAAACACGTCCCACATTTAGGATGGTTCCGAGAAATCGCAGCGTCATTGTCGGTGATGACGTCAGCCTTGAATGCAACAGTGTGGGAATCCCCGTACCATCCCAGTTCTGGCAGTTTAACCAGGTCAGACTAACGAAAAACTCTCGAATGACGATTGATTCCAACGGAACTCTTGTCATAAATGACCTCCGGGAGGCCGAGGTGGGTCTGTACACGTGCACGGCCAATAACATCGTTGGTCAAGCCTCGGCCTCCGCTATGGTGACGTTATCCAAGCGACCGTACTTCACAGGTCAGCCAGTGAACACCACCAGCACGGAGTGGTCCAACGTGTCACTCAGCTGCAGGGGGAGGAGCTCGACTTCCATGATTGTCACGTGGTACGCGTCCAATTCCGAGGGGGAAACTAAAACACTGATTGGTCAAACGGTTGTTGACCCGAGCTCCAACGTTACAGCTCCAACTTTGGGGATAGAGGCCACGCCCACGGCAAAACATTCCAGCATTCACATCTCGGGTCAGGGTGACCTCGTGGTCACGTGTGTAGATCGACTCGATGCGGGATGGTACGTGTGTACGCTCACCAACACGGACGGCAACACAACGTCGGAGCCAGGGTACCTCACGGTCAACTACGGGGCGACTGACATGACGGTGACAGTGCCAGATGTCGTCTACAGCGGTCAAAGTGCGCTTCTGGTGTGCAAGGCTACGGGGCAGCCTGCTCCTAAAATTACATGGGTGACGCCTCTGAAGACAGAAATCGATGGAAGTGGTGGTGTAGGTGTGGTGATATCATCGCTTGATTTGGGCAACGGGACGGTACAGTCACAACTAGAAATTTGGAATGTCGAAGTCTTTCGCCATGGCGGGGAGTGGGGGTGCAAGGCGTGTAATGCTATGGGGTGTCGTCAGCAGAACGCGTCTTTAGATATTTCCGGGACGAACTCGATTATTAGAGCGGTAACTGTTCAGGAAAACGATAAAGAGTTTGGGATCACGTGTCAAACGACTGGTCTGCCGACGGCAACGGTAATCTACTTGTGGGAGGGAGCAGATGTTGGCACAATTGATGGACACAGAGTTACTGATGGCGTCATGTACGTCACCAAAGGTAAAGTCAAGACGCAATATACCTGCCAGGCCAACAATGAATTTGGATACTTACCAGCAACCCTGATGACGCCATCGGGAGTAATGTTGACTGGAGTCAGTCCATCGTCCAGCAGCATGTCCGTCACAATGACCAGCAAGTTTGCCATGCCACACCTTATGCCAAATCAGATTCTTTTGGAGTATAAGGTCCAGGAATCTTCAGACTGGAAAAACGCGAGTTTTTATTTATCCAATGATATGAACGACTACCTGCTGGTTAGGCGAGGCGTTTTATTCAATGACCAACATTCTTCTTGTGAAATCGAGAATAAAAGTTCAACGGGAACTACCGAAAGTAATCCATATCTAAATGTTACTATAGAATCAAACGGTATTGATTTTACTTACACAATGGGAGTTGTTGTTGGGAGTCTAACACCCAACACGTTATATAACATTAGGGCAGCATTATTCAATATTTTAGGATCGGGCCCATTTTCGCCAGTTATTCCAGCAAAGACTTTAGCAGCGGCGCCATCTCAGGTCACGAGTGTCGTTGTTGACGTCATCAACCGTACGGCCCATGTGACGTGGAAGAACCCGGACCCACTCAACGGTCGTCCAAATGATACGTTCATCACTGTGACTTTGTTGGACTCGTCGACCCTTAATCTCTTATCCGAGGAGGTGCTGAGTGTTCTCGACGCGCCCCAGGTTAGTTTTGCCAATCTCACTTTTGGTGACTACATCGTTCAGCTGTTCGCCTCGAACAGACAGACCAACACCCGCAGCAACGTGACACGCGTGTCATTCCAGGTGAGAGACCTGCCACCCACATACATCCCAGAAATCAGCGGGGTCCGAGCTCTGGACGCCTACAGTATTCAAGTCAACTGGACACTCCCGTCAGATCCCCAAATCTTGAGTCCGCCTGTAACTGGGTTCATCATCAACATCACAGTGGACGGCCAGGACAAACCTGGAAGTTCTCGCTTGGTGGACGGTTTATCGGCTAATACTTCAACATGGACAGAACGCAGCCTTCAAGAGCACCAGAAGTACGCGGTCCGTGTGGCGAGCAAAAACTCTGCAGGTCCGGGGCCTTACTCCGACGCCAAATTTGTGACGACCCCGTATGACCAGTTCAGTGAAACAGCCCTCGCCGACACGAGGGTCAGTGAGAACTTTTCCTGGAAACTTCTGGCCATCGTGTTAATTTGTATCTGCGCGGCTCTCATCGTCATCACGGCGGCGGTCATCTTGACCCACCAGCTCAAGCTGGCCAGGAGGAAAAGTGTCAACTTGGAACCACACCCCGACTCCACCCCCAGTGGCGCGGCTGAACACGAGAGCGATGGGTGGGAGCCCACGGCGGACATCTCCAGGGAGCGGCAGCTGCTTCACCAGGAACTATCGCCACAAAGAGAACAGCGAGTTGACGGCCATCAAAACGATGGATTCGTTTTATATTGAGGAGCTTAGCTGATGCTTGAATGGACTGAAGACTGGGGAGCTTAGCTGATGTTTGAATGGACTGAAGACTGGGGAGCTTAGCTGATGTTTGAATGGACTGAAGGCTGGGGAGCTTAGCTGATGTTTGAATGGACTGAAGACTGGGGAGCTCAGCTGATGTTTGAATGGACTGAAGACTGGGGAGCTTAGCTGATGCTTGAATGGACTGAAGACTGGGGAGCTTAGCTGATGTTTCAATGGACTGAAGACTGGGGAGCTTAGCTGATGTTTGAATGGACTGAAGGCTGGGGAGCTGAGCTGATGTTTGAATGGACTGAAGGCTGGGGAGCTTAGCTGATGTTTGAATGGACTGAAGATAAATGTAATTCCTACAACCAATGCCTGGTCGTACAATTGTTGGTGATTAACAACCAATGCCTGGTCGAACAATTGTTGGTGATTAACAACCAATGCCTGGTCGAACAATTGTTGGTGGTCAACAACCAATGCCTGGTCGAACAATTGTTGGTGGTCAACAACCAATGCCTGGTCGAACAATTGTTGGTGGTCAACAACAAATGCCTGGTCGAACAATTGTTGGTGGTCAACAACCAATGCCTGGTCGAACAATTGTTGGTGGTCAACAACCAATGCCTGGTCGAACAATTGTTGGTGATTAACAACCAATGCCTGGACGTACAATTGTTGGTGGTCAACAACCAATGCCTGGTCGAACAATTGTTGGTGGTCAACAACCAATGCCTGGACGTACAGTTGTTGGTGATTAACAACCAATGCCTGGACGTACAATTGTTGGTGATTAACAACCAATGCCTGGACGTACAATTGTTGGTGATTAACAACCAATGCCTTGTCGTACAATTGTTGGTGGTCAACAACCAATGCCTGGTCGAACAATTGTTGGTGATTAACAACTGATGCCTTGACCCTTGGCGTTCCGTTGGTTTCAATTTTGCACAAATCTTGTATTGTACATTTGTAAATCATGCACACGTCATTCGATTTTTATACCCACATTATGAATGCCCGTATCACTTTATACTTTGTCTTACTAAGTCACGTGACGAATTTCTTCCCTTTTTATTGAAATATTCTCAAAGCAGTTATTTGTATTTTGTATCATTTTTTATTGCACGACTTTGTACAACGTAATCGACTGTTTCATGTTCCCTGTGTCATTATTTTAAGCTTATTACAGTTAGCTAAGTAACATGTACATCATTCACGTTCATGGGATCTTGATCCAGCTATCACTTTTTGGTCTCATGTTATATGATTGAAAGCACGGAAATTCACAGTTCTTAAGTTCCCAGCAAGTGCCATACTACGATTGACCGAGCTGGTCCTAATTTTAAACTCGTTTGAGTTCAACGGACAGTTTTTTGATCAAATTAGTGGAGTTGCCATGGGAACAAAAATGGGACCAAGTTATGCATGCATATTTATGGGCCATTTGGAACACCTATGGAATAAAAATTACAAAGGTATTTGTCCAGAGTACTACAAGAGATACATCGACGATTGTATTGGAATAACCAAAATGGACATGCAGCAATTGCAAAATTTTATTGACTTCATTGGTGGCTTCCATCCTTCAATAAAATTCACATCAACTATTCATAGGAGTACTGTTAACTTTTTGGACATACAAATAAAATTAAAAGAAAACAAAATATCAACATCCATCTTTTACAAGCCTACAGACAGCCATAGTTTCCTTCTATATACATCGTCCCATCCTCAATCGTGTAGGAACTCTATCCCATTTTCACAACTACTAAGACTTAAAAGACTCTGCAGTGATGAGGCAGACTTCTTGGAAAGAAGTGATGAGATGCTGGACTTTTTTAGAAGGAGGTCATACCCGGAAACAATCTTAACATCAGCTGTCAATAGAATTAAAGGCATGACCAGACAGGACACATTTACATCATCTGTTCACGATCAATGTGATAGATGCAAATTTGTTTTAACTTTCCATCCCCATAATTTTAAGGCCCGCCAGGTGATTCTCAAAAACCGATCAATCCTTATGGCTGACCCTCTAACTCAGCAGGTCTTCAAAAAACCTCCTCTTTTTGCTTTCCGGAGAGATAAAAGCCTCAGAGACATACTTGTAAGAAGTCACCTTCCCACAATGAAAGCACATATTGGAACAAAAGGTTGCAACCGTAACCGTTGCAATACTTGTCCATATGTGGTTGAAATTAACAAAATTTCTTTCCCTCTTGAACAATTCTTAATAAAAGATGGATTCACTTGCACCAGTCGCAACGTGATTTATGCAATTATTTGCAAGAGATGTAAAAAAATTTATGTGGGTGAGACAGGTCGTCGTCTTGGAGATCGGTTTAGAGAACACCTGTACAATATAAATAAACAGGCTCAGTGTCCTGTGTCTAAACATTTTAACAGTGTTGACCACGATGGCATTTTGGATATTGTAGTTACTGGTATTTTATATGCAACCAATACCCATGATAGAGTCCACATGGAAAATAGACTCATAAAACGATTTGGTACGTTGGCTCCATATGGAATTAACCAAATCCACAATTTTACATGACTGCAAAATCGTTTTCCCGTTGTGGTTTTCACTGTTACTTTAGATACTTCAACTTCCTCCTTTTTCTTATATTCTATGTCCGTGTTTATTTTTGTCTTTCATTTCTTTTCATTTTATCACATAGACTTTAATATGTTTTAATTTTAATATATATGTAAGTACATGTAATTGTTTTTGTACTGATGAAGGCATGAGCCGAAACGTCTACCATTATTTGTATTAGTTGATAATAAAGCTTTAATTTATTGTTTCCTTACACAAATAGTCTGTGTAATTTGTTTTTTT